>JAOWBW010001854.1:48896-126378 GCA_026119855.1 Campanula takesimana | reverse complement strand
CCCACACATATCTCAGTTTTAATGTAATAGGATTTTTAGATTTGATTGATCCATCACCTAAAGTTTTATTTCATGGAGATTTAGACCCTCATGTAAGAAGTATTTATACTTCATTTTTTTATAGGTTGTCCATTGTTATAGAATAGGCTTAGAAATAGGGCAAGAAGATCAAGATTCAAGAAAATCACTGGTGTGTTTGGCCGCGCATATGCGCCTTCTTGCGCTATGCGCCATGCGCCTCTCAGAAACGCGCATAAGGATTTCTTCCTAGCTATGAAGCGCGCCTCTGCGCCCCTTGATTTAAGCGCACAATTACTGTGCGCCTCTTGGCTCAATGCGCCTCTTGGCTCAAACGCGCCTCAAAGTGTTATTCAACACTCAGTGATTTATTGAAGATTCAAAGACTGAAGAGAATTCAAATTACGCCAATGATCCAACCCAGTTAAAGATGCATAGCGCCTAATCTATTGACACGTGTCCACAACGGTCACATTTATGTTGAGTGTCAAAATGGCCATAATATATATGCATGCTCCAATCAACGAGTGACAGCACATCTTATCCACAAGGATTTCCAACGGCTAGTTTTTTTGAAGTTCACTATAATACCCCATAACTTCAACATTTTGAAGTTGCTGAGTTTTGCTAAGAATTTCAAGAATTTCTCTCTCAAAGCATTTGTTGAAGATTTGAAGATTGCCTTCGTTTTTTTTCCAGATTTCCTCAAGAACATCTTCATACCTTCATCCTTAGCCCAGATCTTCAAGCTATAACACTTTAGTTTCATTGTGCTCTAAATCATAAAGATCTAAAGAGCCTTGATCCTAAATTCCACGCGCACCTCTTTAAGTTTGATCATTTAGATCCATCTTTTAGAGATACACCGGTTATTGTTTTGGATTTGTTCATTCATAGAATATTAGATCTTGAGTTAGTATAGAAGCTCAAAAATTGTAATTTGTAACACTCACTCATTATATAAGATCTCCATTAGAAATCCAAGACTAACCATCTTGGTAGAGGACGTAGATCTTTCATTGATCGAACCTCTCCAAATAGCTTGTGTTATTATCTTGTCATTTACCTTCAAGTTATTATCTTCACTCACTATTTGCTTGTTTACTCATTGTAGATTGATTGAACTGAATTGTGTTGTGTTGATATATCATTTGCCTTAGTTCCTTATTTCACCACTTTGAGCCAAAATACTTAGAGTGTGTGTGCGCCCCTTTATCACACTTTGCGCCTATTTTCATTACTAAATTCCGCTGTGCATTTCACTCACTCACTTAGGCGCATTTCATAACGCTTACTTGATAAGTGCGCATTTGCAATTGAGTTTTCAAGGGTACGAAAAGAATTTTAAAACAGCTATTCACCCCCCCCCTCTAGCTATTTTCATACCCTTGTTGCCCTTTGGGACCAACAAGTGGTATCAGAGCAAACACTTTATAAAACATTTTTCGTTTTTCAAGCTTAACAGCTGGGTGCCGAATCTAAATGGCAACTCAAAACCTATGGCAACTGCAAATTACACTCACGTTCCGGTCTTTGATGAAGATCATTTTGACGTGTGGAAATTCAGCATATTGACTCATCTCAAGTCATCGATGAAAGGCTCCATGAAACCGTCGTTTATGGACCTTATATTCCGATGAAGGCAAATCAAAATCCACGCACCAACGCTGCTCAACCTACAGTTCTAAAACCAAGGGAAGAATGGACCGAGGAAGAAATTAGAAGAGTTGCAAATGATGGCAAAGCAAGAAACATTCTTCTAAGCACTCTAAGCACGGCTATGAAACAACAAGTCATGCATTGTGCTACCGCTAATGAGCTATGGGATGCTATTGAAGAGCATATTGAAGGAGGCACCGTCTGCAAGGAGAACAAGAAATACGAAGTACAAAAGAGATTCAACAATTTCTCTCAACTCCCCGGTGAAAACTTGAGGCAAAACTTATGAACGCTACTGTGAAATTATCAATCTATGTATTTCACTTGGCATGAAGTTTACTAACAAAGATTTGAATGTAAATTTTCTACAGCTTTGGATCAAGATACCTACATAAATCTAGCGCTCTTGAAGACGCTGGAACTTTAGATGTATGGACATTAAGGAACCTTTATGCAAATCTCAAAGTTTACGAACTCAAAACTTCAGCGAATTAGCGAAACTGAAGGAAAATCAAAATCTATGGCTATGGTGGCGCACAAGAAACCGCGCCTGCACCTGCGCCTGTTCCTGCGCCTGTACAAGATGAGAAAAGTTCCGATCCCAAAATTTCTACTTTCTGAGCTACTAGACATGGATGATGAAGACTTCGCTTATTTGTAAAGAAATTTCAAAAGTTCAGAAAATTCTCAAGACCCAGCTCAACCAACAAATTTCAAGTATCTACCAGCAAAGCTCCTCAAAAGTTTTCAAGGAGCAGTGATTCAAAAAGGAAAGAAGATCTTGTTTGTTTTAATTGCAGGAAAACCCAGACATTTTGCATCAAGCTGCCCGATCCCCAAATTTTGAATATATGCAGAAGAAGAGAAGCCATACTCCCAAATTCACTCCCAAGTTCACTCGTCACAAGGGAATGGTTGCTGAAGAAGAAGCACCAGCAAATGAGCACAACACTTGGATTGAAACAGACTCCGATGAGAGCGATGAAGATTCCGATGATGGACTCGTTTGTTTGATGGCAAATGATGATGAAGTTGATGCTTATGATTCTGATGATGACTTCTCCAAGGATGTTCCCGATATGAATGCCTTGAATAAACCTATCAAGAATCTGCAGGTTTTCAAGAAGTGAAAAGAAGAAAGGACCAACCATCAGCGAGCTCGTTGAACAAGGATTTCTCACTCCGGCTCAAAACGATGGTGGATTGTTATTCTCACGATGTGATCTTGGAGCAAGGAACAAATTGAGAAAAGGAGCATACATTAGACCACAGGTTGAACCAACTGCTCCAATCTCCAAAATCAATGATGAAGTGATTGCTGAACAAGAAAAATTGTTCAAGAAGGCTGAAAAGGTAATTACTAGATTTGATAGTATGAAGGAAGCTTTAGCACTATCATGTGATGAAATTTCCCAGCTTAAGACCGAGAAATCTCTACTTAAATCTGAACTCACCCTCCTTAAGGAGCAGATAAAGAGCATGACTCCTCTTACTGTTAAAAACACTTTTCTAACAGAACAGAACTCACTTCTTAAAGTTCAAAACGATGAATTGGTTGCTCAAATTACTGATCTTAAAAAGATTACAAATGAGTGGTCCAATTCTCGTGTCACTATGGAGAATATATTTGAGTCCCAAAAAGTCAGTGGTGATAAAAGTGGCTTGGGATTCTCATCAACTAGTGACAACTTTAAATGTGATGTCTGTGCTGAAAGAGATAGTGAATTTACCAACCAACAAACTTTTGAAATTCCCAAGGAAAAACATTCTAATTCAATGGGTAAAGGACAGGAAAAAGTCAAGAGACAAACATTCCATTATGTCTACCCAACGAAGCAATTTGGGAAAGCTAATGGGAAAGATATAGCTACAGATGAACCATCTCCTAGCAAAATCATTCTTGAAAATAGGCGCGCTCCTTCTCCGAGTGCTCATTATGCGCCTAAGAGCCACGCGCCTCATCGCCGTGCGCCTCCCAGCCCTATGCGCCCTCCGAGAAAAAGCGCTCCAAAATTTCAAAAGAAAGATTTTGTTAAGGCTAGTTCATCTGACCCAAAGAAGAATGCCATCCCCAAGAAAAGTAAAGAGTTTGTGAAAACTCACGTGATTGGTGGCTTTCATCATTGTTCCATTTGTGATTGTTCAGGACACAAGGCCGTGGAATGCCTTTTGCGATTCACTCCCAATGCCAAAGGCCGTAAAAATCCTAAGGTCAAGCAAGAGTGGGTTGTCAAAAGTTGCTAACCCTAGGACCCAAAAGGAATAAAGGGGACCTGCTTAAATGTCTATATTTCAGGTTCTTTGTTTCATGGCTGGATCTTCAAAAGCTAGAAATTATGAATGGATTCTTGATAGTGGGTGTTCAAGACACATGACTGGAGATGAATCCTTATTAGAAGATGTCCATGAAGAAAGAGGTCCCTCCATAACATTTGGCGATAATAACAAAGGTCAAGTTGTAGCATATGGAAAGCTCAAGAAAGACAAAGTGTGCATTGAAAGAGTCTCACTCGTCGAAGGGCTCAAGCACAACTTATTATCCATATCTCAATTCTGCGACAAAGGATTAGAATGCCATTTCATTTCAACGCAATGTCTTATCAAGAATGGCAAAACTGGAGCTATCTTACTCACGGGATATCGTAAGACAAATATTTATATTATTGATTTCTATAGTATGAACTCTAGTACTAATCTTTGTTTTGTAGCAAAAAGTGTGAACGAAAATAGTTGGCTGTGGCACAAGCGCTTAAGTCACTTGAACTTCAAGTATCTATCTAAACTCAGCAGGAACAATCTTGTCAAAGGACTTCCCAAGGTTGCTGATCATCATGACAAAAAGTGCGCCGCATGTCAACTTGGCAAACAACCGAAGCAGTCATTTTCAAGCAAATCTAATCCTTCAACTACAAGATGTTTGCAACTGCTTCACATTGATCTATTTGGACCAGTTTCCACCGCAAGTATTAGAAGAAACAAGTATACTCTAGTTGTGGTGGATGATTATTCAAGAATACATGGGTGGAGATGATGATTACAAAAGATGACTGTTATGATATTCTCACTACCTTATTTCGACTGCTCCAAACCCAAAAAGAAGATGACATCGTTAGTGTTAGATCCGACAATGGAACAGAATTAAAAAAACAACGGTGTTGCTCGATATTGTGAAGATCATGGAATAGATCACAACTTTTCAACCGCCGGAGTCCCTCAACAAAATGGCGTTGTTGAACGAAAGAATAGAAGTTATTGAAGCGGGAAAGACGATGATAGCTGAAGCTAAATTGCCTAAGTACTTTTGGGAAGAAGCTATCAACACTGCATGTTTTACTCAAAATCGTTCCCTCATCAACAAACTTCACAACAAGACTCCGTATGAACTTTGGCGTGGTAGAACTCCCAACATTGCATTCTTCAAGATCTTTGGTTGCAAATGTTATATCCTCTACAACGGAAACGAACATAGAGGTAAATTCGATGCCAAAGCCGACGAAGGTATTTTTGTTGGGTATGCCAAAACACTCTAAAGCTTTTCGTGTTTTTAATAGAACTACATTAGTGATAGTTGAATCTGTACATGTTACATTTGATGAACATTCTCTCCTTGAGCCACATTTGGCTCCAAATGTTGCTAATGATTCTATTGAGCCAAATGATACAGGTGCTCCTATTATGTTGCGCCCACTCAAGATCAGAATCTATCAACACAAGGAAATCCATCTACATCAAATGCGCCTAATTCAATGTATGATGCGCCTGGTGAATCCTCTATTGCGCCTCACTCAAATGATGCGCCTCATGATTCCTCTCACGCGCCTATTTCTACTGCTGCATCTGGTGTAAACCCAAATTTCAATTCTGAGCCAGTTCAACCCCCAAATTTCAATGACTTTGAATCTGGTGAAGATGTACCAATTGAAGACCTTCAAGTTTCTACGACTCAACCTAACTTACCTCCTGAAATTCGTGAAGTTAGAGGTCATCCAATTGCTAACATCATCGGTGATCTACAAGTTGGTGTTCGTACAAGGAGAGCTACAAACTTTGATGCTTACACTGCTTTTATCTCTCAAATTGAACCGAAGAAGGCTGATGAAGCGCTCCAAGATCCTAATTGGGTTGTTGCAATGCAAGAAGAACTTAATCAATTTGAACGATGTAAGGTTTGGACTCTAGTTCCAAGACCAAATGATCATGGAGTGATTGGTACGAAATGGGTGTTCAGGAACAAGATGGATGAGAATGGAATCATCACGAGAAACAAAGCAAGATTGGTTGCACAAGGCTATAGGCAAGAAGAAGGAATTGACTACGATGAAACTTTTGCGCCCGTAGCAAGACTTGAAGCTATCAGATTATTTCTAGCTTACGCCGCTCACAAGAACTTCAAGTTATATCAAATGGACGTGAAGAGCGCGTTTCTAAATGGTGAACTTCAAGAACAAGTCTATGTTGCTCAACCACCTGGGTTTGAAGATTCACAATTTCCAAATCATGTGTACAAACTCCAGAAAGCTTTGTATGGACTCAAACAAGCACCAAGAGCATGGTATGATACACTATCAAGTTTCTCATCGAAAAAGGCTTCACTCGCGGTAAAATCGATACAACTCTTTTCATTACCAACCATAATGGTTATAAATTACTTGTTCAAATTTATGTTGATGATATTATATTTGGTTCTACTAATGAATTGTTGTGCAAATTGTTGTGCAAGCGTTTTGAGAAACTAATGAAGAGCAAGTTTGAAATGAGCATGATGGGAGAACTCACATTCTTCCTTGGGCTTCAAATCAAGCAAATGAGTGAAGGCATTTTTATCAACCAAGCCAAATACACAAAGGACTTAATCAAGAAGTTTGGACTTGAGAACGCTAAAGCATACGATACTCCAATGGCCACCGGCAACAAACTCGACAAAGATTTAAAAGGTAAACGTGTTGATCAAACGCTCTATCGAGGTATGATTGGCTCACTCCTTTACCTTACTGCTAGTAGGCCTGATATTATGTTTAGTGTTTGTGTTTGTGCTCGTTATCAATCCGACCCTAGAGAAGCACACTTAATTGCTGTGAAACGTATTATAAGATATCTCTCTGGCATTGTTAACCTTGGACTTTGGTACACCAAAGATTCAAACTTTAAACTTGTAGGTTATTCAGATGCGGATTATGCAGCGTGCACAATTGATAGGAAAAGCACTAGTGGCACCTGTCATTTCCTCGGATATCGACTTGTGTCATGGACAAGTAAGAAACAAGCTTTTGTATCTGTTTCAACAACCGAAGCCGAATATATCGCTGCGGGAAGTTGTTGTTGCCAAATACTCTGGATGAAGCAGCAATTGGTGGACTATGATATCATCGAAGAAAATTGTCCCATCTACTGCGACAATACATCAACAATTGCGGTTTCTGAAAATCCTGTCATGCACTCAAAGACCAAGCACATCGACATCAAATATCACTTCCTCAAAGACCACGTGGAGAAAGGCAATATTCATTTGGAACACGTTGGAACCGACCATCAAATCGCCGACATTCTAACGAAAGCACTCGACGCGGAACGGTTCATGTTTTTAAGAGGTGAAATGGGTATGCTTGAACTCAACTAAATTCAATATAGTTTTGTCAATACTAATGATTTTATGTTGTGTTGAGTTATGAGTATATTAGGTACAAATGATTAAATCAATTTTTCAAGGTTTCAAGGAAACTATGCGCCATCTATGCGCCTTACTAACTACGCGCCCATCTCTCATTTTCTGCGCTCACAATATCTGCGCGCCTAGCATCCAATGCGCTTCAAACATTTATGCGCCCTTAACCATCTTTGCGCGCCCTGATGAAGTAATGCGCCTTGACAAGTAATGCGCCCCTTCATGCGCGCATTAACTATTGCGGCTCAATCATTTCTCAAAATTTAATTTCAATGATTGAACGTATTAAATACACAAGTACCAGGTATGTTTATTCTGTTCATTTATTATAGGAATCTATGTCTTTTGACATTCCTTTAATTGTTCAAGGGTACTTGTGCAATTAAATTTTTTCCCTCGTTTTACGCTTTTCGAAAAATTTTATCTTCTGGGATATATTTCTTGCACCCCAAACTTACACCAAAATAGATGTTTTTGGTGTTTGTGCAAAAATTAGTCAAAATTGCTCATACACTTAAAGGGAAAGTGGAGCAGTTTTTCAAAAACCTAAATGTCACATCATGACACTTTAGGTCATTCAGCCATTAATGCCCTTCAAATCCCAAAAATCCCTCATTAATGAACGTCCTTTTTGTCATGATGAGCCGCCGTTTTTCAAAATCCCTCATAAATGCCATCCTTTCAACTTCCCATCTTTTTAAATTTTTGACTTTTTTTTTTCTTTATCAGTGCAAGTTTTAAACCTAACCTATAAAAACACATCATCACCTTCCTCTCTTCTCACCTACTCTATTTCTCTATCTCTCTCCCCGTCTCACTCTCTCTCTCTACCTTCATCTTCTCTCATTTTCTTCTTCATTTTCTATATATATATACATACGTTTATGGGTCATAAGAAAGCCTCATCATCTACACAAGACGAAATGGTATGAATTCTAAACCCTTTAACTCTTTAATTTTCTGATTTTTTTTTTTCTTTTCGTCATTTTTTTGTTCCTCGTCATTTTTTTCAAAAACCGGATTCGGTTATCCTTGATTTTTTCTTGTTTCGATGATCCGTTTTCTATATCGTTTGTTGGGTTGTGTTCTATTCATGATTTCTAATCTTTTGTATACAACATTTCAACGATCAATGCTTTCTTCATTACAAATCTGAATTTTTGGTTTCAAAACTTTTCAAATTTTTCGGTTCTTCTTTTGTTCATTGTGCTTTCATTATTGATTTGTTCATGTTTTTGTTTACATATTTAGATTCCTTGTTATCATGTGGTCATTTTGATATATTATTTGTCTAGTTTGGTGAAGTTTCATGATTTCCGTGTTCTTGGTGTTCTTCGAGCATTCAAGGGTCGTTCTTCGTGTTCTTCGTCATTCTTGCATGTTTTGGTCTCTAAAATTTTTTATCGTGTTTTTCAAAAAATTTGAATTTTTTTTTTTTTTTTTTTTTTTTGATTTTCATTTCTTTCATTTGATTACTTGTTGTATTGTTTTTGCTAAGTCAAAATTTTTTCGATATGCGCCTATGTACTTCTTTATGCGCCTATTTTTTATGCGCCTTAATGCTTTCTGCGCCTCTACTTGTATATGCGCTTAAATCATTCTGCGCCTAAAACCTTATGCGCCTATCTTTGTACTTAGTCATATTTCGTTGTTTTAATTTTTCCTTAGTATTCACATAGAACCATAATATGCGCCTTGTAACTCTATGCGCCTTTAAAATTTCATGCGCCTAATTCCATCATGCGCCTTGAATTTCTATGATTTTGTGCGCCTGATTCTATTATGCGCCTCTCAATTCCTTATGCGCCTATGTTACTTTGATCATTTTATGTTTCTATGCGCCTATGTCACTTCTAAAATCAATCAATGTTTATTTTTTCAGGACCTTGCAAATTTCAAATTAGAAGAAACTCTTGATCTATTAGAGCTATCTGGTGAAGTGATTGGAAGAGAAATAATAGAGACCCTGCGCGTAGCTGGTCTGTTCCCTTTATTCACCATGGACCAAACTTTCTATTCTGCGCTCCTCGTGGATGAGTTCGTTTCCACTGCTGTTCTAGTGGAAATTGATGTAAATGGGCGCACTCACCACCGGATTGAGGCTCGCGTTCAAAATGTTGACGTCCATATTTCCTCATCTGTGATTCGACACTTACTCGGTTTTCCATCTACAGGTGAAGATCGCATTATTGGGCGTCCAATGACTTACTCTATTGATGATCAGAACAGGATGGCTGCTTCACTTCTGAATATTCCCACTCTTCAAAATAATATCAAAAACACTGAAATTCGAGATGGTGGAGAACTCTTGACTCACATTGCGCACTTGGTGGGAACTTCAATTGTTTTCAAAACTGGGAACGTGAACCGATTCACGGTGGAACAATGGGTATACACAGCTGCCATCATGGCCAAGGAGAAGCTTCACTGGCCTCACATTCTGTTCAAGACGTTGCGTGAGCAGATTGATAAATTTGTGAAGAACAAGAGTGATGGAAAGACCCGATTCCGCTCTCACTGCCTTCTTCTCACAAAACTTTTTCTAACTTACCCTGAGTTAGTTAAGTTTTTGAATGAGAATCCTGAGTATAAGATCAATGATGTTCCAACGTTTGGAAAAGCGAATTTGGACCTCAAGAAGCGCAGAAAGAAGCCTACGAAGCGCGCCAAAGGAATTCAAATCAAATCTATTGAAGGCTTAGTTGATGAAGACACAGAGTCAGACGATGCGCCAGCTCTTAAAAGCGCACCATTAATAAAAAGCGCAGTGAAGGCAAGCGCTAGACAAAGCGCTGATCCCTTGCCAGGCGTAGAGAAAAGCAAAGGAAAACGGGTGGTTGATGACCCTCCTCGTGCGCCTATCAAACGTACCAGATTTGAATCTGATGAAGAGCGTGATCTAAGGCTAGCGCGGGAAGCCAGCAGACTTGAGGCTCAAAGAAAAAGAGATGAAGATTTTCAAGCCAAACAAGCTGCTGAGTCAGAGAAGCTAGAGCGCATGAAAGGCGCTGGATCAAGTGTGGATATTGAGGAAAGGCCTTCTGTTCCCGCGCCTACCCAGCGCGCGCCTACTCAACGCGCCCCTGCTCCCCGTGCGCATCCGTTCAAATTTCAACCGACCAAAGTGTCAAGGGTACAACTCCTCTCTGATTTTTTTGGCGATGATGTTTCAGATATAGAGGAACCAGTTCAGGGGGAGCAAGAGACCATCCCTCAGTGCACTCCTTCTCCAGTTGCGCCTCCTCCTCCTTCTGGACCAGATGTTGATGTTGAAACAGTTGTTGTTGAAACTGTTGATGTTGAAACTGAAGATGAATTTGAGTCTCCTACTCATTCACCTCATCTTGCGCCTCCATCTCCTATTGCTCCCCTTCAAGATGTTGCGCCCCTTCAAGATAATGCGCCCCTATCTACCCCTGCGCCTCCTCCATCTGCTCCCGATTTGAGCGAGGTACTCTCCATTCTTCATTCTTTACGGCAGGGGCAAGCAAAATTAGAGCAAGGACAGACACAAATAAAGTCTCAATTTGAGCTTCTTACTTCCTTACTCACTGATCAATCTGAAGAGATCGCTGCCATTAAGGGGCAGATGAACTCTCTCAAGGACAAACTTTCTGCTCCTTCTCCTCCTCCGGCGCAGACTCAGGTTCAACCTCATACTGATCAGGCGCAAACCACCACTTCTGCGCCTACTTTCATACCTCAGTCTGCTGCGTCTCAATCCAACATGAACGTGCTAGTATCAAAGTTGGATGTCTTGAAAGAATTGGTCGTTACTCACTTCACTGCTGCTCACTCAAGCTCTGACAGACGCGCCGAACATATTTCTTCTGATATTATCACGGCTCAAAATGCCATTGAAGCTCACATTCAAATCTTAGAAGAAAATATTTCACAGCAGCAGCAAATCACTCAGCGCTCCATTGATGAATACCAAAACATCAATGTGAATCACCTGAGTTACATTAGAGACGGTATCACTGCCACTCACTCCAGTGTCACTGACACTCAGGGCTTAGCGAACCGTAGTCATCAGCTCGCTAAACAGATTCAGCGCTCTGTTTCTGAGATCATTGAAGGATTGAAGGAAGATGATGCGCCTCCCAACCCTTAGTTTCTATTTTTTTATTATGTTATTAGAACCTTTTTGTAATAGAATCAACTCTTTTGTGTTAGTGATTTTGTGCTTACTTGTTTTAGCACCTTTTTGCTTTTGTTCTATTCGAAACTTGTAATTTGTAACTCTTACACCCCAAGTTTTAATGAGAACAATGCATCACTTATTATCAAACCTTGTTCACTCAAACTCCTTGTTTGTAGAACAATGAATATTGTTTAAATTCATATGCATCATATTGAATTGTTTCATACTTTCATGCATTAAGTTTAAACTTGGTTTAAACACATTTCAAAACTAAAAATCATATATCATTTTGAATGTGTTAAACTGTTGTTTCTATCTTTCAATATGTAATTCTTTATTCTTATTGGAATAGATTAGAAATCTATATTTTGGACTAGTGTGTGCATTAACTTGAGACATGAATTACCAATTTCATTCATTTGGACATGTTTTTATCAAGTATAATGTTTGTCCTTGATATAGTAGGTAATGGCATCAATCAAAGAGGGGGAGATTGTTGGGTACGCCCACACATATCTCAGTTTTAATGTAATAGGATTTATTAGATTTGATTGATCCATCACCTAAGTTTTATTTCATGGACTTTAGACCCTCATGTAAGAAGTATTTATACTTCATTTTTTTTAGGTTGTCCATTGTTATAGAATAGGCTTAGAAATAGGGCAAGAAGATCAAGATTCAAGAAAAATCACTTGGTGTGTTTGAGCCGCGCATATGCGCCTTCTGCGCTATGCGCCATGCGCCTTTCAGAAACGCGCATAAGGATTTCTTCCTAGCTATGAAGCGCGCCTCTGCGCCCCTTGATTTAAGCGCACAATTACTGTGCGCCTCTTGGCTCAATGCGCCTCTTGGCTCAAACGCGCCTCAAAGTGTTTATTCAACACTCAGTGATTTATTGAAGATTCAAAGACTTGAAGAGAATTCAAATTACGCCAATGATCCAACTGTGGTTAAAAGATGCATATGCGCCTAATCTATTGACACGTGTCCACAACGGTCACATTTATGTTGAGTGTCAAAATGGCCATAATATATGCATGCTCCAATCAACGAGTGACAGCACATCTTATCCACAAGGATTTCCAACGGCTAGTTTTTTTGAAGTTCACTATAAATACCCCATAACTTCAACATTTTGAAGTTGCTGAGTTTTGCTAAGAATTTCAAGAATTTCTCTCTCAAAGCATTTGTTGAAGATTTGAAGATTGCCTTCGTTTTTTCCAGATTTCCTCAAGAACATCTTCATACCTTCATCCTTAGCCCAGATCTTCAAGCTATAACACTTTAGTTTCATTGTGCTCTAAATCATAAAGATCTAAAGAGCCTTGATCCTAAATTCACACGCGCACCTCTTTAAGTTTGATCATTTAGATCCATCTTTTAGAGATACACCGGTTATTGTTTTGGATTTGTTCATTCATAGAATATTAGATCTTGAGTTAGTATAGAAGCTCAAAAATTGTAATTTGTAACACTCACTCATTATATAAGATCTCCATTAGAAATCCAAGACTAACCATCTTGGTAGAGGACGTAGATCTTTCATTGATCGAACCTCTCCAAATAGCTTGTGTTATTATCTTGTCATTTACCTTCAAGTTATTATCTTCACTCACTATTTGCTTGTTTACTCATTGTAGATTGATTGAACTGAATTGTGTTGTGTTGATATATCATTTGCCTTAGTTCCTTATTTCAACCACTTTGAGCCAAAATACTTAGAGTGTGTGTGCGCCCCTTTATCACACTTTGCGCCTATTTTCATTACTAAATTCCGCTGTGCATTTCACTCACTCACTTAGGCGCATTTCATAACGCTTACTTGATAAAGTGCGCATTTGCAATTGAGTTTTTCAAGGGTACGAAAAGAATTTTAAAACAGCTATTCACCCCCCCCCCTCTAGCTATTTTTCATACCCTTGTTGCCCTTTGGGACCAACAGAATGAGAATACCTTGTTTGGTGCTTTAAAACTTGATGCTTTCAGAACTGGGTTTGGATGGCGGTTTGCACAAACGGTATGGAATGCTGATCCTCTGCCTGAAGAACAGAGAGGACCCTATCCTGAGGCTCGGCTTAATAAGTCAGGCAAACCTTATGCCAGTGCCATAGCAGATCAAGCCGCAGCTACAAGAGCTAGAGAAGCAGCTCAAACTGCCACCTAGAATAGGCTAGGAGTTAGCCTGGATGGAACTGAGGCTCCAGTTGAGAGGGAGTCTGCGGTTGAGGGGGAGCCTGCAATCCTTGCGGCTCAACCCAGGGAAACCGCGGCTCCAAGAAAGAAGAAAGCCAAAGTTACTGACTCTTCCAAACCCTCATCCAATCTTCCTCCAAAACCATCCTTACCAAAATCCTTCCTTATTCTATCCAATCCCTCTTCTGAACCGCTTCCATCTCTATCTAAACCTATTCCCTTCACTAAATCAACTCCTCCTACTTCATCTAAACCCCAGATAAAACCCTTTTCCCCAATAAAGCCAAATGTTGAAAAATCCATGAATTTCGCACAAGATGTGCAAATCTTGAGAAAACTGAAAGCCACCACCTCTGAACCCAAACCTATCTCACCTCCAAAATCCCCTCTCAAACTGCCAACTGTTCAATTCACTGAAGAACAGTTACAGCTAATCTTTTCTACCCTTCCCAACCTCAAACCCTCCACTCAAACCGAGCCTGAGCAGACTGACATGTCTGAGGCCGCGGTTCAGCCTAATCAAACTGCGGAACAGTTTGTGGATGAGGTTATTGTGGATGTAGATGTGCCTGAGCAGACCAATATGTCTGAGGCAGTTCAGGATGTGCCTGAGCAGACTGATGTATCTGAGGCAGTTCAAGATGAACCTGAGCAAGATGATGACAATCTTGAGGTTCAACCGCTGAAGAAGAAGAGAAGATTAATCAAGAAATATGATTTTGTGGAGCACTGGAAATCAAGGCCACCTGGTGCAGTGGACTTCACTGAAGCTCATGACAAGAAGGATCACGCACCCATTGAAGGCCCATTTGCAAAGGAATTGAGAGAAAGAGCTGAACTGAGAAAGGCCGGAATAGACCCCATGTTGGTAGAAACCGCGCCCTTTTCACTGAAACGAAAGCTAGATTTTGAATCACCAGAGCACACTCCTTCACCTTCTGGATCCCCTGCACTGCCCTTCGGTCTATCGGCTCAACCGTCGGCTCAACCGCAACTGATCAATATCTCTGCCCCTTCGGTTTTGCCTGAGTTTAAAGTTGCAGTTAGGACTCCCAAACCGCGTGATTTGAAAAGGAAGTGTGCACAGGACATCGTGGCTTACCTAAAGAAGTTTAGAGCTACTTCTTCCAAATCCAACCGCCATGGAGCCATCATCAGAGCCGCCAACAAGCATGAAGAGCAACGTCTCAAGTCTGGTCGTCCAAATCCTTTTGCAATCTTTCCAGCCGATGAGTCTCAGGCTGCTTCAGATCAACTCATTGCTTCAACTCTTGATCAAATTATTGAAGATCTGGCAGTTGAGTTCATCTTTTCTCTCTGCTCTCAATTTTTCTTTAGGATAAACTGCATTGTCTTTCCTTATCTTTATAGATGGCAGTTCTCTCCTTATACTTCCATTCCTCTCTCCAATACCCAACTTCTTTCCATCTCCCCTTCTCTTCCCTACACTTCATTTTCTGTCATTCCTTCCCCTTCCTCCCTTTTTGAAACTGATACAGTAAAGATTCAACTTGTTCTGGATTCATTTTTTGTCCAATCTGCATTTCTTTCCTCTCTGCCCCTCCTTGTTGATGCCATTAATAGGGAGAATGCTATTGACCCTCGGATTGGGAGGATGGAATTCAAGATTGAAACCCTTCTGGAGAACCAGCTCAAATTAGAACATAAGCTTGAAAATCTGAATGAGCTGACTTCTCTCAGACTTGAAGCGGCCCAAGAAATGAATGAGGCTCTGGAGAAGAAGTTAGACCAACTAGCTGATCTAACGGTTTCATCAACTGACTACTTAGTTCATTATGCCAACGACCTGAAGAAGCTTTCTGAAAGAATCTTAGAGAAGGTAAATGAACCGACCCATCTTCGTCTTAAGTCAGCTGAATACGTGTTTGAAACCGCCAGCCTAGTTGAGCCTTCTGATGCTCTAACCGCAGACCAAGCCGCCGCCAGGGTTCCTGATAGAACTGACTAGATTTCCTTCTATCCTTTTGTAATCAGTTTTACCTTTCATTATTTTCCTTGTAATTTTGTAACTTCCAAAACCTTTAAAGGATTATAATGAAAATGAATGCATTGCATCTTATTCCAAAAACCTTGTTTATTAAAACTACTTGTTTGTGGAACAATGCATTTTCAAAACCCATGCACTTTAATTCATCATGAAAAAAAAAATTCTAAGTGTATGTGTTTTAAACATTCAGTTTAAACATGCATATCTGATTTTCATAATCACATTTCTAAATATGCATCTGAATGTATTTCTTTTCTATCTGTCCTTCATTTCCTTTGTTTGTTGATAGATTAGAAATCTATGATCTAGCATTGTGTGTGCATTTGACTTGGGACATGCAGTTTCAATACATATTCATTTGAGCATGTTTTTACCAAGTACAATGTTTGCTCTATCATAGTGTGGTAATGGCATCAATCAAATAGGGGGAGATTGTTAGGATTCATTATTAGTACACCCACCTGATTTGATTGACCCATTCCACGTGTCTTTTTCTGGACTTTAGGTTTACATGTAATGAAGTTATACTTCAATTTTTAGACAAGTCCATTTCTAGATGTTTAGTAGTTAGGCTGAGTTATGTTCGGTTTATCCTTAGCAGTTTAGTGTCCCTCAAGCCGCCATCTTCAACCGCCAGCATGGTGCCTTAAGTCCTTCATCAAACCGCAGTTTATGTCTTTGATGAAACCGCACTTCAAGTTCATTCATGAAACCGCACATGCATTTGGTGGAACCGCCGACCAAGATATTGAAGAAGTTATTGCTGTCATTTACTCCTTGAAGACAAACATTCGCTTTTCAACCGTAAATGAATGACTGGTGACTTGTCCTTAAACTTCAAGTCATGTTTCAGTTATTCTTGGAATGTCGGTTTGTCTCGCTTTTTGAAAAGTTACCGTTGTACTTTTCCAACAACTAAAAGGACAATGTCAGGTAGTGATCCAACAACTTCCTGCCACAAAGCAAAAGCAAAGGACGACAGTGACAGGTCAACCAATGGGATTGTGACAACGCATAAAACCGCCATACAATGACTCACCTCTTTGTCCAACGGTCACTAATGCCTTCACTATAAATAGCCTTCATTTCTCAACAATGAAGATTGCTGAGCTTCAAAGAGAATATCCAAAGTATTCAAGTTTGCTTTGAAGATTGAAAACCCAGATATTCATATCTTCATCATCTCCTTAGAAAATCCAGAGTTCTTCATCAAAGCTTCAAGCCTTCAAATCATCAGAACTCAGCCTTGCACAGAAAGTAATCACTTGCTCACCATCACTTAGATATTTTGAGCTCTTGATTTCTTTCCACACTACACACCCGGAGTATATTTTCTTATAGATTATATACCTCGAAAACACAGGTTGTTATAATAGCATTGTTAGGTTAGATTGTTTATTTAGAGTTTGGATTCGTTTGTAATCTTGTAAAAACTCCTCTAAATCAATACAAGTCTAGTAGCTATTAGAAAATCCTAGGCTAACCACCTAGGTAGAGGACGTAGTTCTTTCAAGAACGAACATCTTCAAATTGTGTGTCTTTGATCTTTAATTTCTGTCTTGTCATTTACATTTCTGTTTATTAGCTTTATTTACTCTTATGTGAAATGACTTGATAAATGATTTGCATACTTCTGTGACACTTCAGTTGTGCCTTGTCAGTTGCATCATTCCTTTTTCAACCACTTAAACCGCCCTACTCTTTATAATTCAGTTTGTCCATAACCGCAAAACTCCGCTGTGCATTTTATCTGAGCGGTTCTAGTGCTTTAAACCGCAATAGACCAAACTAATAAGTACTTGGTTGATTTTCAAGGGTATTTCGAAAAAGATTTTAAACCTCTATTCACCCCCTCTAGCGGTTCTATACCCTTGTTGCCCTTTGGGACCAACAAAGACACTAGCTAAATACCCCGCACAACCCTTTGACAACAACTTTCTAGCCTTCAAATAAGAAATAACTCGAATATCCCGACCCCAGGGAACGGCCTCAAAAGTAAACTCGGGTATACCAGGAACAGAAAATTTGACGACTTTCCTATGACAATCCACAGAGGCATAATACCTACTCAACCAGTCCATACCCTAAATGACATCAAAATCATGCAATGGAAGAATGACTAAGTCGGCAGGTAACACATGATCACATATATGCACATCACATTCACGTAACACCCTATCAGTGACCAAATGCTCCCCCATAGGAGTGGACACCTCTAGCACATAAGGCAAATATTCAGAAGGAAAATGCAATCGTGAAGCAAAAGGTACAGATATGTAAGAGTGCGAGGAGCCAGGGTCTATAAGTGTACGTGCGCTCACACTCGATATAGAAATTATTCCTCCAATTACATTTGAAGCGTCATCCACCTATTGCTGGTTCATCGCGAAAATATGGCCCTGAACTTTAGGCCTCCCTGCAGCATCCCTCTTCTAGCCTTGAGAAGATCCGGTACCGATACCCAATGGTTGACTCCCGGTCTTAGGGCAATTCCTCTGAAAATGTCCCAACTGACCACAGTTTATACACCTGCCCTGTTTCTTCCAACACCTATCCTCGGTGTGCCCTTCTTTCTGACAGTAGTTGCAGATTCTTCTGGTCTGATTCCCAGGGTTCTGACCTTGATTTCTGACATTGGGTTGCCACTGAGTCTGTCCTCTAGGCTGAAATTGCATACTCGAGCCACCTCTATTGTCACTTCATTGAGGTTGTGGTCTTTCTTGTCCACTCTGTTTCACTACTCCTGCTGCTTTAGTCTTCCTTTTATGCTCAACGATGTTATGCTCCACCTGGTAGGCACGATCTATTGCATCCTGAAAATCTTGGAATTTCTGGGCAACCAACTGAGTCCTGACTGATGTCTTCAATCTCCTTACAAATCTTGTGGTCTTCCTCTCCCCTGTGGCTGCCAAATAATTGCAATACCTGGATAGCTCGGTAAATTTGGCCACATACTGGGCTACCGTCATAAGATTTTGCTCCAAGTTGAGAAATTCCGCTTCCTTTCGATCTTGGTCCACCTTTGGAATGAAGTGCTCCTTAAACTTCCTTACAAAATTTTCCCAAAGTATAAGGAACGTGTGCCTCGTCCCAACCAGCTTTCAAAGCTTTCCACCAATGTTCTGCGGCTCCAACCAATTTGTATGCCGCAAACCTAACCCTTTCCTCATCATTACTTTCCAATCGAAAATTTTCTCCATAGCATCTATCCACCTCTCGGCTTTGGTTACATCAGGTTCTCCTTCATATTCAATCGGTTTCATCTTTAGAAATTGATCAAGTCCAGATTTTGGAGCTGCTGGTTCTTCCCTTTGCCTGTGATCGTACATAGCTTTCATTGCAGCTTCAAACATACCCTGAAACATCTCTCGGGTTTCATGCCTGACATTTCCCTGTTCAGCCGGTCCAACATCATCCCCATCCGTTCTCACCATCTTAACTGTAATTAGTTACCTGCATAAGACACTCAACGTTATTCACTCCGTCACAACTACCCATCCTAGGTCACATAGTCAACCTACCTATGACTTAGGCTCTGAGCAACCATTGCTCTGATACCAACTGTCGCGACCCCGGCACGTGGACCTACTTGTCCCCACGTCCAAGTCACGAGTGGACGATAATTGAAAATAAATACTTAACTTTAAAAGAAAAGAAATAACAACAACCGGGTTTATAGACCAAACCCACACTTTCAAACTTAACATCATTCCACAACTTAGTTTTAAACTTACACACTTCCAAGCCATTACAATACTAAAGACACAAAGTTAAAGTCTTGGTTCAACTACTCGTAGGAAATTGACACGCCCCAAGTCCCGGGATTCCCTAATAGAACCTCGAACCTGGTGCGCGTGACTAACAAGAATCAAGAAACTAACACGTAACTGGATGACATCTGCTTATCAAACTGACATGATATATATACTCTAGAGTAAGGAGCTAAGATAGCTCACTACAAGAGTTCTAGACAAGAAAATTAAAACCAAACATGATTATACACAGCGGAAGATATGCCTAGCACATAAGCTGGCAATACAAGATGTCTAGAGACAACAAGTACTATACAAGACTGTCTACCCCAAAATAAAGAGTTATACAACCCATACAAAATCGTCCTCACCAAAGTGTAAAAGGACCACGATCCCCAAAATAATAACAACCTGCGTAGTAAGCTCCCAGCTATGTCGAGTCTCACTGCGCACTATCACTAGCCTTCCTTTGATCTAAGGAAAACAAATAAACAAGGAACGGGGTGAGATAAATCTCAGTAAGCTATTAGATGCAACTACATGACATGTTATCATGCAATTCAAGTAGATACTCAAGTAATCATGTATCAAGTATCATCAAGTAACAAGTATATGAGAGGCTAAGCCAACTCATCAAGTAGCACATAAGGCTAAGTTAACACGTTACAAAGGATATTGCTTCCTTCCTTATCCCTCCCAAGAATACCATTGTTGTCGTAACTTGTAGCTGTAACGATCACGATCAATAACAAGAAACTGCTTATGCAGTATATATAAGAAGACCCGGTAACCAGTGTCATTCCCAAGATCAAGATTCACGAGGTGTTCACGAGTTTAGCATTCACTTTTATCAGGCATATTGCTCTAATAAAGGAAGCTATGCCCTTACTATGGCCGGTAGTAAGGGGTCAAGCGCAGATACATAGATCCCCGATTATCACTTTGGCCCCAGCCTCATGATAAGCGTGAACCTATATACCTCCGAACAAGCAAGGACCAGCTGGACTCACACAAGAATGCACAAGTAGGTATTTACTTGAACTACGGGAGTAGAACTAATCCAAAAGTAGTGGACTAGCTCACCAAGAAACATGCTTCAAGTAATCAAGAAGTCACATTATTATCAAGCAACTATATGCAATGTTTGCACATACACATCAAGAACATTTCTCATACACGTTAGTGCTTGTTCTTAGCATTTTCAAGTTCATTACCATACACATGTATTGGTTTCAAGGCATGTACAAGATTTTATCGTCTTATACTCGAGTTATCATTCCAATCTTTGGACATTCAAGTCATATATAAGAGTTAGACATCTTATACTTCAAGTTCATCGTCCTATACTTTGGATGTTTAAGCTCAAGACATTGTTCTAATGCCCCTAAGGTGCACAAACATTGGTTTCAAGACACGTATAACATATTAGTGCTTGTTCATAGCACTTTCAAGACATAGAAAAGAGTTCTTACTCTTATACTCAAGTTCTCAATTCAATTCTTTGAATAATCATGTTCAAGTCTCTGTTCTGATGCCCCTAAGGTGCATATACACTTGCTAGGACATCTTACACTAAGGCCCTATGCCTTGACAAGAGTTAAGTCTAGCTCAATCAAGCTTTGAACAACATCTTTGTTCTGCAGGGGAGTTGTGCGGTCGCCTAAAGTGACCTGTGCGGTCGCACATTAAGCAGGTGGTCCAAGAACAAAATCCTTCAGATTGAATGGGCGGTCGCCTAACACAAATGGGCGGCTGCACACCACCACAAATCCGGAAATTCCCTTCTTTTTCACAGTTTATTATTTTACCGTCCTACAAGTATAAGTATAAGTTTACTTAACATGATAACATACTCCTTTGCATATACTCCTACTTGTTTCAAGTTCATATCATTAAGATACTGATACTCCCCTTGTCCCAAATTTACAAGCATCACAAGAGTCACTCCAAACACGAAATTAACAAGTACAAGTACCAAGAATAACATATATGCATGTTATTACAAGCAAGGGGGAGCTAATAACTTACTTACTCCGAAATCAATATCAAGAAAACTGATTTCTATTCGGCTGGAAATGTTCTATTCAACGCCACGAATATTTATACGGGATCGGAATTGAGAACAGATGAGTAATTAAACGAGAGGAGTCGAGAATAGGGTAAAACTGAACCCTAGCTTTTCTTCACCGAGAAAGAACGTAAACTAATTTGGGGAAATGCTTTCTCAGCGAAGGATCTTGAAGATATACTTTCAACTTTCAAGAAATGACAACTAGGCCCCTCAAGTATCACAAAAAGGCCCCTAAAGTCCAAACTTGACATTTAACCACCTTAACTTTCTAAAGCAGTTAAGAATTTAATTCAAATAACTAGCACATAATATGCAAGTGAGGAATTTAACAAGAAATAGGATGGGCGTTACATTACAAACCAACAACAATTGTACACTAGCACTCCGCCCTCATGCACAGTCGGTGATTCATAACCCCACGATTACACGTATCACTATCATTATGTAACATAATCACTGCATAACATGTAATTAAACATCACAATTAACTACGAGTATCTACCACATAGCCAAAACCCATAACAAATGACTACGAAGATGTCGTATCATGATATCAATGACGGGTTTGCTAATTAACTCGTACTAGCTACTATGCCACTTCATTTGATTCCTAACCTCGTAGGTTCTAGTAGCTCGACTTTTAACAATTGTATAATTATTGTTTGTAACGGTACAATCGTCCTAATCTGGCAAAATACCATATACTACATTTTAACGCATTCTAATAATTCTATAATCACCAAATAAAGTCATCTAACAAGATAACAAGTTTTAGGAACGGTGAAATGCGCTAATTAAACACGTAGTTAATTAACATAATTAAAACGGGATAATAGCTTACCTACTTACAAAAATTACACAGCCTAAAATGACTTTTGTTCGAGTAGAATCGATCACCAAGCATAACTTAACAATCCTACGGTTCCTTTGTTGAAGTTGCTGGCAAAGATGATTTTATGACAATTTTTTGGAAAGAGAAAACCCAAGTTCACTTCTTACTGTTTCTCCATTTTCGTTGATATTATCTCCAATAACAAGCATTATATATCAAGTACTGAAGGGGTGGAAGTCGGTCTCTTCTTTCTCCAACTTGCCTAATACAACAAGGTAGTGGGCCAACATTGAGAGGCTTAATAGTTATTTTATATTTTAATATTAATATTAAAGGTAGAAAATAATTATTTAACTATAAAGGAAACAAACTAGCATTCCACTATTTTGGTCCAGCCCCAATTCACGTCAATGTGATATCAAGCCATTAGGTCAGGTCACCACTTTCCATAGTTTGGTCAAAGTAGTCAAAGTGGTCTAATTTTACTATTGGCTAAAAAGCTGCCTCCTTTGACTGCTCACCTGAAATTATCTATTCAGCCAAATCACACAAATAATATATATTTAGAAATCTCTGTGTGTCTAGCTCGTAACGCATTTTTCGGTTCATCAATCCGATTTTTCTACACAAAGTTATGCCCGTTTTAATGCAGACTAGTCAATCTGACAGTAAAACAGAATTTGACTGAATTTTGATTTTCTTTTGTGCTATTTCGCATTAAAAGGTATATAAAACACACGTAATGATATACCAAAATCATAATCACGTCAAATAATAACAAATAGAGGTGCTACCCTAATGACATGCAAGAATGATGCAAAGCCCAAAAGAAAGCAAACGCGAACTAAGCTAAGCGCGACCGCTCGCTGGGTTCTTACATCCTCCCCCCCCTAAAAAATGAATTCGCCCTCGAATTCTTACCAGAATCAGAGAACAGGTGGGGATAAGAATCTCGCATATCGCGTTCTGTCTCCCAAGTAGCTTCTTCAACCTCGTGAATTTGCCACAAAACTTTTACCAACATAATTCTTTTAGTTCTGTAGGGGTCATTCTATAAGGTGCTTTAGAGATTGGTGCTGTACCTGGTAATAACTCAATACAGAACTCAAGCTCTCGATCAGGTGGCATGCTATACTCAGAAGAGAATACATCTGAAAATTCAGACACAACAGGAATATCTTCCATCTTGGGAACAGATAAACTCTTGTCAAGCACACATGAGAGATACCCGGCACAACCACGAGATAAAAGTTTTCTAGCTTTTAAAGCAGAAATAACACGTATAGCACATATAGGCCTATCACCTTCAAAGGTAAAATCAGGCAAACCAGGTATAGAAAAAGTAACTACTTTTTTATGACAATCAACAGATGCATGATGCACATAAAGCCAATCCATGTCAAAATCACGTCGAAGTCCCTTATAGGTAACACGACTAGGTAAGCAACAAAGGCATGATCACCCACAAGAACCTCACATTTCTTATAAACCTCAGAAGCAAACATGCAATCTCCCAAAGGGGAAGATACTTCTAGCATATAAGGCATAGAATCAGGAAGAACATGCAAATGCGACACAAAATGAGATGCCACATAACAATGAGATGAGCCTGGATCTATCAGGACTCGCGCTCTCGTATTAGAAAGTAATATAGTACCTCCTATGACCGCAGAAGACTCAGCTACACCCTGCTGATCTAGAGTAAACACTCGACCCTGAACTTTAGGTCGACCCCCACTATCTCTCTTAGTACCTGAAGCCTGTTGACTTGTACCCCCAACTTGACTTCCTTTGCCTTTAGGACAATTCTTGATAAAGTGCCCAGTTTCACCACAAGATAAACATTTTCCTTGCTTTAGCCAACACTTGTCTTCAGAATGGCCTTCTTTCAAGCAATAACCACACACTTTCCTGGAACCTTGGACTGTTGTCTTAGAACCAGTTGATACACTACCTTTACTTTTTGACGGTTGTCGAAATCGACGATCCTGGCGGTTAGATTTACCATCCTTAGAACCAGATCCCTGTGCTTTCTCTAAAACACGACCTGTCATGATTGTTCCCAACTTCACTTTGTGTTCTTTAATGTCATTTTCAATGCCATAAGCCCTCTCCACTGCTTGTTGATAACTAGTAAGCTGTAGAGAAAGAAGTTGCTTCCTGTACTCGGTCTTCAACCCCTTCACAAACCTATGTGCCTTCTTTATTTCATTTGGAACTAAGTGATCACAATACCTAGCCAATTCTGTGAACTTGGTTGAGTATTTCCCCACAGTCAAACTTCCTTGCTCTAGATTAAGAAACTCCATCTCTTTTCGATCTTGGACCACTGTGGGAATAAACTGTGACTTGAATGCTTTGAGAAAATTCTCCCAAGTCTGTGGTACTCCTTCCAGTTCCCAGCTTTTATTCAACACTTGCCACCAATGTTCAACAGCTTTTTCAAGTTTAAAGGTTGCAAAGGTTACCTTATCACCTCCTGCACATCTCAAGGCTGTAAAGATCTTTTCTATACTTTCAATCCACTCTTCTGCCTTCTTAGCATCAGGTTCCCTGTCAAAGCTACGAGGTTTCAACTTCAAAAACTTTGTAAGTCGATTAGGATAATCCCTGTCCATATTATCAGCCATATCTTCTTGAGGAGTTACATATCTCAGCTGATTACTACCACTAGTACCTTTAGAACTCATTGTACCTATAGGTAAACACTCACGTTAATAACACACCCAAGACTAACCCATACCTAGGCCATAGACCCTATCCAGACTTAGAGCAAACCAAGGTAGCTAAACAGGGTAGCTAAACCAGGGTAGCTCTGATACCAACTGACACGCCCCAAGTCCCGGGATTCCCTAATAGAACCTCGAACCTGGTGCGCGTGACTAACAAGAATCAAGAAACTAACACGTAACTGGATGACATCTGCTTATCAAACTGACATGATATATATACTCTAGAGTAAGGAGCTAAGATAGCTCACTACAAGAGTTCTAGACAAGAAAATTAAAACCAAACATGCTTATACACAGCGGAAGATATGCCTAGCACATAAGCTGGCAATACAAGATGTCTAGAGACAACAAGTACTATACAAGACTGTCTACCCCAAAATAAAGAGTTATATAACCCATACAAAATCGTCCTCACCAAAGTGTAAAAGGACCACGATCCCCAAAATAATAACAACCTGTGTAGTAAGCTCCCAGCTATGTCGAGTCTCACTGCGCACTATCACTAGCCTTCCTTTGATCTAAGTAAAACAAATAAACAAGGAACGGGGTGAGATAAATCTCAGTAAGCTATTAGATGCAACTACATGACATGTTATCATACAATTCAAGTAGATACTCAAGTAATCATGTATCAAGTATCATCAAGTAACAAGTATATGAGAGGCTAAGACAACTCATCAAGTAGCACATAAGGCTATGTTAACACGTTACAAAGGATATTGCTTCCTTCCTTATCCCTCCCAAGAATACCATTGTTGTCGTAGCTTGTAGCTGTAACGATCACGATCAATAACAAGAAACTGCTTATGCAGTATATATAAGAAGACCCGGTAACCAGTGTCATTCCCAAGATCAAGATTCACGAGGTGTTCACGAGTTTAGCATTCACTTTTATCAGGCGTATTGCTCTAATAAAGGAAGCTATGCCCTTACTATGGCCGGTAGTAAGGGGTCAAGCGCAGATACATAGATCCCCGATTATCACTTTGGCCCCAGCCTCATGATAAGCGTGAACCTATATACCTCCGAACAAGCAAGGACCAGCTGGACTCACACAAGAATGCACAAGTAGGTATTTACTTGAACTACGGGAGTAGAACTAATCCAAAAGTAGTGGACTAGCTCACCAAGAAACATGCTTCAAGTAATCAAGAAGTCACATTATTATCAAGCAACTATATGCAATGTTTGCACATACACATCAAGAACATTTCTCATACACGTTAGTGCTTGTGCTTAGCATTTTCAAGTTCATTACCATACACATGTATTGGTTTCAAGGCATGTACAAGATTTTATCGTCTTATACTCGAGTTATCATTCCAATCTTTGGACATTCAAGTCATATATAAGAGTTAGACATCTTATACTTCAAGTTCATCGTCCTATACTTTGGATGTTTAAGCTCAAGACATTGTTCTAATGCCCCTAAGGTGCACAAACATTGGTTTCAAGACACATATAACATATTAGTGCTTGTTCATAGCACTTTCAAGACATAGAAAAGAGTTCTTACTCTTATACTCAAGTTCTCAATTCAATTCTTTGAATAATCATGTTCAAGTCTCTGTTCTGATGCCCCTAAGGTGCATATACACTTGCTAGGACATCTTACACTAGGGCCCTATGCCTTGACAAGAGTTAAGTCTAGCTCAATCAAGCTTTGAACAACATCTTTGTTCTGCAGGGGAGTTGTGCGGTCGCCTAAAGTGACATGTGCGGTCGCACATTAAGCAGGTGGTCCAAGAACAAAATCCTTCAGATTGAATGGGCGGTCGCCTAACACAAATGGGCGGCTGCACACCACCACAAATCCGGAAATTCCCTTCTTTTTCACAGTTTATTATTTTACCGTCCTACAAGTATAAGTATAAGTTTACTTAACATGATAACATACTCCTTTGCATATACTCCTACTTGTTTCAAGTTCATATCATTAAGATACTGATACTCCCCTTGTCCCAAATTTACAAGCATCACAAGAGTCACTCCAAACACGAAATTAACAAGTACAAGTACCAAGAATAACATATATGCATGTTATTACAAGCAAGGGGGAGCTAATAACTTACTTACTCCGGAATCAATATCAAGAAAACTGATTTCTATTCGGCTGGAAATGTTCTATTCAACGCCACGAATATTTATACGGGATCGGAATTGAGAACAGATGAGTAATTAAACGAGAGGAGTCGAGAATAGGGTAAAACTGAACCCTAGCTTTTCTTCACCGAGAAAGAACGTAAACTAATTTGGGGAAATGCTTTCTCAGCGAAGGATCTTGAAGATATACTTTCAACTTTCAAGAAATGACAACTAGGCCCCTCAAGTATCACAAAAAGGCCCCTAAAGTCCAAACTTGACATTTAACCACCTTAACTTTCTAAAGCAGTTAAGAATTTAATTCAAGTAACTAGCACATAATATGCAAGTGAGGAATTTAACAAGAAATAGGATGGGCGTTACATTACAAACCAACAACAATCGTACACTAGCACTCCGCCCTCATGCACAGTCGGTGATTCATAACCCCACGATTACACGTATCACTATCATTATGTAACATAATCACTGCATAACATGTAATTAAACATCACAATTAACTACGAGTATCTACCACATAGCCAAAACCCATAACAAATGACTACGAAGATGTCATATCATGATATCAATGACGGGTTTGCTAATTAACTCGTACCAGCTACTATGCCACTTCATTTGATTCCTAACCTCGTAGGTTCTAGCAGCTCGACTTTTAACAATTGTATAATTATTGTTCGTAACGGTACAATCGTCCTAATCGGGCAAAATACCATATACTACATTTTAACGCATTCTAATAATTCTATAATCACCAAATAAAGTCATCTAACAAGATAACAAGTTTTAGGAACGGTGAAATGCGCTAATTAAACACGTAGTTAATTTACATAATTAAAACGGGATAATAGCTTACCTACTTACGAAAATTACACCGCCTAAAATGACTTTTGTTCGAGTAGAATCGATCACCAAGCGTAACTTAACAATCCTACGGTTCCTTTGTTGAAGTTGCTGGCAAAGATGATTTTATGACAATTTTTCGGAAAGAGAAAACCCAAGTTCACTTCTTACTGTTTCTCCATTTTCGTTGATATTATCTCCAATAACAAGCATTATATATCAACTACTGAAGGGGTGGAAGTCGGTCTCTTCTTTCTCCAACTTGCCTAATACAACAAGGTAGTGGGCCAACATTGAGAGACTTAATAGATATTTTATATTTTAATATTAATATTAAAGGTAGAAAATAATTATTTAACTATAAAGGAAACAAACTAGCATTCCACTATTTTGGTCCAGCCCCAATTCACGTCAATGTGATATCAAGCCATTAGGTCAGGTCACCACTTTCCATAGTTTGGTCAAAGTAGTCAAAGTGGTCTAATTTTACTATTGGCTAAAAAGCTGCCTCCTTTGACTGCTCACCTGAAATTATCTATTCAGCCAAATCACACAAATAATATATATTTAGAAATCTCTGTGTGTCTAGCTCGTAACGCATTTTTCGGTTCATCAATCCGATTTTTCTACACAAAGTTATGCCCGTTTTAATGCAGACTAGTCAATCTGCCAGTAAAACAGAATTTGACTGAATTTTGATTTTCTTTTGTGCTATTTCGCATTCAAAGGTATATAAAACACACGTAATTATATACCAAAATCATAATCACGTCAAATAATAACAAATAGAGGTTCTACCCTAATGACATGCAAGAATGATGCAAACCCCAAAAGAAAGTAAACGCGAACTAAGCTAAGCGCGACCGCTCGCTGGGTTCTTACAGAAATACATTTACATAATGTACCCGTACTACCTGCCAAACAACTCCCCAAAACTTGTCGTGCTTTCCGATGCTCACTGTGGCCTCTTCCCTGGCTCGCCTTGATCTAAGGAATACAAATAAAAGGAAACGGGGTGAGAAAGAATCTCAGTAAGTTACTAATGCAACTACATGGCATGTCAACAAACGTAATAGAACACATATAATCAATAACCAACATATAGTCACGCAGCGGAATTAAACAAATTACAAAGGATACTGAGTCAAGGTTTTCCGTAAGGATATAATCTCTGAAGCTTCAACAAACCGCAACAAACCGCGTCAACAAATCATCTTCAATAAATGAAGCAGGGGTTCCGGAACCAAACAAATCAATCAACAACGGGGAAAAATGACACAAAGTCATATCCCAAAATGCCCAACCTGTGGCCCAAAGGAAGGGGGTTAAAAATGGGAAACCAATGGAAAAACCTTATAATGGACTTGACTCGGGTGCCATTATAACTTTCAACCATTGCCCGATACACATATACCAGCTGGACTTTTCTAAACTATTGCACAAACGGTACATAATTCCACAAGAGGGAATCATGCCAAACACATCATAAAGATGATAAAATTTCTCATAAAGAGTTCAACAACATTGTGCAATAAATAATCAAACAAAAGGATTTCAAAGTAGGAAATCCCACAAATACATCACAAGGATGAAACAACATCAAATGAACCAAGAAGGTTATATATCCATACCCAATACAATCGTTCAAACGTTGGACTTAATCCTGTAAGACTAGTGGTTTCATATCTATTCCAAGTGTTGATAAGTACCGAGGAAATTACTATCGAGAAGTGGAGAAGTTCGAGTGGTCACAACGAGACAAGGACTATAGAGGGATTTGAAGAAATACAAGCTAGGGACTAATCAGTTATTAAAAGAACAAGAAGGATTCCATAAGGGGCAAGGGTGCGCACGCCCTTAATAAAAGGGTGCGCGCGCCCCAGGTAATCAGTTTGTTTGGCCAGTTTGGAATAAGGAGAGTGCGCGCGCCCCCTTATAAAGGGTGCGTGCGCCCCCTTTAATCATATTGTTTGAGTTATTTGGGCAATGAGGGTGCGCACGCCCCCTTAAAAGGGTGCGCGCGCTCCCTTAGTCGGATTGGCTCTTTTCTGTAGAATTCCTGGGTTGAACATGTACCTACATCCCAAAGCTCAATGTACAACCATTACTAGCATTACAAAGAACCCAGCAATACAAAGATGATTTCCACAACACTTCTCCTTACCAAGCAACACAATACCACCAAGTAGTTACCAACCCATCACAAACAACATGCAACACCAAGAATTTCACCAAGAATAGCATGAACAATCCTAAAGGGAAAAAGGGGTAGTAACTTACTTCTTCCAAGCTAGAAGTTGAAGATGAAGAATCTTTGCTTGGCTACTCTTGATCTACTCTTCACAAGGAACAACTATATGAAATTTCCTCTTGATTTGGGTAAGAAATGGTGATGGATTTGGAGGTCAAGATGGAGTCTCTCTCTCTCTCTCTCTCTCTAACTCTCAAGCTCACTAAGAAGAACAAAAAAGAAGGGGAAAGTGAAGTTAGACAACATTTGAGCTGGGATTTTCCACCCAAACATCCCCAACAAGAATCATAATAGTCCCTCAACAAAGACTAGGAACAAAATAACCCTTGAACTAATATTTACACTAAGGCTCCCTAAGATTCTAACTTAATTAAGGACACCCTAATAATGCTAGACACATTACTAGAATAAAATAACTAACACATATTTGACAAGTAATAATGCAATGCAAGTAAATGTAATGCACACAATTACTCAAATAATAATAAAAAAATATAGGGTCCGGGTTTGGGGGTCGTTACAGCATCATTAGGGATACACTGGTCTAAGTCTAGGATTTGATCTTCATAGAAATAGGTTTTGATTCAATACTTCATCTCTGTAATCTGTACTCAAGTGAATCAATATATACCTCATTCAAAATCCAAGACTGACCATCTTGGTAAAGGACGTAGATCTTTTAACAGATCGAACATTTTCAAATCCTTGTGTCATTTACTTACTGTTCTTACATTCTGCATTTTACTTTCAAGTATTGTTCATCTTGTTCTTTATTGTTCATATTAATCTTGTTTGTCGTTTAGTGTTTGATCTTTCAGATATCCAAACTTGCTGTGAATTGTGTTTGTATGTTCTCCACATTACCTAAGATAAATCTGACTAACTTATCATTTTGCCAATCCATCCAGACAACAACTTTCAATCTCAACCTATCTTGACCGCACCTCAACCTTGACCGGACTCACTCGACCGCAACTTGGTTGACCGTGAGTGCTGGTATTCCATCACTTAGAGATTTTAGTCAAAACCAACTCTACCTTATTTCCATTGAAAACTTCCGCTGTGCATATTACACTTGACCGAGTGGTTTTAATTGACCGCAAAATTCATAGTGTAAGCATAAGGTTGATTTTAGAAAAAAGGTTGAAATTTTAAATAGGCTATTCACCCCGCCCTAGCCTCTTTTCATACCCTTGTTGTGTCTTTGGGACCAACAGTTACACCCTTTGTTCCAGAATAAATGTCCTACTTTCCATTTCGGTTTGTCCCAAAATCAATGTCGCATTACTAAAAATAGGATATGAAGTTTGGTGATCTTCTATACTACCCATTTTAATAGACACAAACGTTGCAATGTCATGGAAAGTGCTACTCCACCTAGATGAATGGATTTGAGCAATCAAGGAAACACAAGGAAAAGCTTATAAACATTGACTTGTTAACTATGACATTTATTCCGGGATAGCGGGAGTATGAAATTCCAACAATTACAAATTGAATCAAACAGACACGAATGTTTTAATTATCTGTAACCATGATATACCAGTTATAAATAATTAAACGACTCGCGGATTTCATAATTTCAAAGAAATGGTAGTTGAACAAAACTAACTTGAGTAATCTAATTATCTACAACCGTCTCATACCAGTTGGGATAACCAAACCCCTCACAAATATCATGATCACATAAGTAGTCTAACGACCTTATCAAACCTGAATCCCCACAAGGAACAAAAGCTCACGCAAAGAGCACACAAAATTTACCCCGCAGGGTACAAAAGCTCACGCAGAGCACAAATAAAATTGGTGATTCCGGAACACCTCACTACCACTCTTGAGCTGTGAACAAAGTTATCTTAAAAGTCAAAATTAAATATACCTCACCGTAACAAGTGCCTAACTTAATTGTTCAGTGATAGCATACAAAATATTCTCTTATCAAATGCTCATTTCTTTCGACAATATGAATAAAAATCGGTAACAAATGATTCCACGTTATGACAAATGAAAAATACGAAATTGACAAATGAATTGAAAAGATTATCGATAGACGGTAACGACAGAATCAAAGCAAACACTGACGCGACGTCAGCTTTCACGTATCAAATACCGTTTATTGCCAAAAAAAAAAAAAAATACTTCTTCCGTCCTATTTTAAGAGTCAAAATATTAAAATAGAAAGTGGGTTCTACATGTCATACTCACAACAATTATCCACTAATTCTTCTCTACTTCACTTTCTCTCTCCTAACCAACTGTCAACACTCACAACACATCACATTTTCCTTAATTCTTGAACTCACCCATTTTTTTAACTCTTAAAATGGGACGGAGGGAGTATGCAGAAGCCTAATAATTAAAATAATGAAAAATCTAAAACTTTGTATTGATAGTATTGTTGATGATGTATCATAACAAGTTTTAGATTTTTGTTAGGGCAATTAAATAAACTTAAAATTATTGCTCAAAGTTCTTTTATAATAATAGTAAAAAATGAATGAAGATTATTTTGAAACGGTTCGGGTATATGGTTAAATGATAGGACGAACACATCTAGTACTGTATTGCCTTCCAAAACTTACCAACAAAGATAGGGCAAATAGCACATTACTGCCTCAAAGTTTCATACGAATTGTAATGTAAGTCCCAACGTACCAATTTTGGCAATTTAGTGCATCATGTTCACAATTTATGGCGATAATAGGCAATTTTGGACGGACATAGATGAAAGCTAACGAAATGGATGAAAAATCTAACGGGTATGTTTGAAAATCGCGTTGTTCACCCCTAAAATTTAATAATGGTTACTTTACCACCGTTTCATTAATAATTTACAATATTGAAGTCATTCAAAAGTTATATTTAAAAAAAAAAACAAAAAAACTAACAATATGAAAAGTAATTTGTAATTACAAAAATTACACCACCAACTTAATAATTTAAAATAATATACTAAAAATGAAAATATTAAACCTCTCCTCTACCACCAATAATAATAAAGTAGTATACTAAAATGTAAAAAATAAAAATTAAACAAGAAAAAATAAATTATAGGCATAAATAAAAAATACCTTAACTAATACCAATCAAATTCAAATTAAAGAAATGAAAGAAGAAATAAACAAACAAAAAAGATCCCACCAAAACTACCAAAGGCTGTAGAAACCCACCCCCTTTTCTCCCCCCTCCTATCACCATCTCCATCTCGTGGAAGAGCCCAGGTGAGATGGCCGGATTTCAAACACCGCCACCATATCCACTCCAACTGTCCCTCTCTCGCTCTTTCTCTCATCCTCCCTCCGCCTCCATCTGAAAGCTCATAAAGAGATCTGGCAATTTGAAGTGGGTCATCTTAAAGCTCATCACAGATCTGGAAATTGAATTGGGTTTGAATCTGGCAGTTGAAGCAAAAGAAATTGGAGAATAACAAGCAGAAGTCCTGAAGTATACTGGGAGAAATCATTGGAAGGCCCCATTTGCAATCTGAATTTCATGGATTTTGGCGTTAACAACGATTAGACCATAGAAATGGGTTAGATTCTTGTTCGAATTTTTTATTAGGGCATTAAATTGAGCTATGTGGCAGTGGATCTGTTGGATATAGATGAATGACGGTGGCGACGGTGGTGGTTGTGAGTAAATGGCGGCGCCGGTGGTGTTGTTTGTAAATGGTGGCGGTGGTATTAGTGTTCTGCTTGTAGTGGGTGACGGTAAGATGATGAACTCGTTAAATGTTTTGTAAATATGAATAAGACACTGATAAACGAAACTTTTAAAACTTAAGGGGTGAACAATGCAACTTTTAAAGCAGTTCGTTAAGTTTTTCATCCACTTTGTTAACTTCCGTTTAATTTTTCCAACAGACATCCAAAATTTCCCCATATCGCTGCAAATTGTAAACATGATGAACTAAATTGCCAAAATTGATATGTTGGGACTTACATTGCAATTCGAGTGAAACTTGGGGATAGTAATGTGCTATTTGCCCACAAAGATATGATATATAATTAGCATTAAATAAATATCGACCCGTTTAAAAAGTTCAAAATACTAAGTAACTAATTAATAGAGTACTCCTGCTTTCAAAATAACAAAAAAAAAAAAAAAAAAAAAATCAATAGAGTACTCATTTCTTCAACATAAGTGACAACCTTCAACATAAGAGACAACCTTTAAAAAGTTCAAAGTGAACATTGTTATGATATATTTTTTAAAAAATTAAATATTATTTTAAAGTGAAAGGAATATTAGATGCTCATATTTAAGATAAATTAATAGTTTCACCATAAATCACAATAATGTAAAGTTTTACTTTGATAATTCAAAATCTGGGTTTATTAAAAAAAATTAACTATATTACCAATTAATTTTAACTTAAAAAAAATAAGTTTGAAAACTAAAGCAATAAGATTTATATATTTTTGAGAAATCGAGGTGTGAGCACAAAGCTGAATATAGTTTTCGCAATTTATATTTTTAAAAACTAATTTTGGATTATCCATTCCATCTCAAAAATATTTGTTAATTATTTTAAAGTTATCTCCATATTATAATCTCATTTAAGCATGTATTAATGAAATTTGTTGCAAGAAGAAATAAGTAGGGGAGAATAGGGAGGGAATAAAAAATACTGTAATAATATGAAAGGGTGAGAGAGAATGTTTGTAGGATCATTAAATAAATAGGAATGAGTGCATTTAATAATACATTATTATTGAAGAACAATTAATGCAAAGATAACTATTTAAAGTAAATAATTATAATCTAATTAATTAATTTAGTAAATGAGAGATGATGTCATGTAGTGATTTTGGAGGGAAAATATTTAACGTGGTGTTGCCACGTGGCACCGCTGATGTCAGCGGTTTCTGATTTAGTATATAGTTATAGATAGATAGATAGATAGATAGATAGATATAACTAGTTTACCGCCCGTGCGATGCACGGTTTACTTAAGTTCAAATTTGTTGATGCATGATTTAGTTAAGTTCAAAATTGTCATAGTAAAGTTCATTTAATTACAAAAAAAATAATAAAAATAATAATTTTACTTATCTAACTTACTTTTCACCTATTTCCTTTATGAATAGTATTTTAGACAAGTATTTTCCTTAACTCTTTACTTTTGTTGATTAATTTTTTATTATTTTTTCAATATCGATTCCTTAATAAGCGTGTAAAGTCAAACTAACAACATTTAACTGAGAAAAAAATGTATGTGTACCGTTAAACAAAGTTTTTCATAATTATACCGTTCATTTAGATTTGAAATAAGTAAGCTTAATCACCTTCAATTTTTCCTCTGAAGTTTAATGATACATACTCTCTTCTGTTCGACTCTCTTCTGTTCAAAATAAATGTCGTTTTGAAAGCTAAATTTTTATTCAAAATACTTCTTGTTATTGGGTTTAAAGTCTTTAAATTCCAATTTTAACCCATATTGAAACTTGTTTCATCACAATATACATTGAATGAGAGAACAAAATTAATAAATGTACTTTCGGTACTTACTTTATAAAGTTATCATAATAATTGCATTCTTTAAAACATTTGAAAACTTTCAAAATGACGTTTATGTTAGACCGAAGATAGTATCATAATTTGTATTTTTAAAGTTGCAAGTATGTATATAGGAAAGCCTTGTATTTTTGTATTTCTGCATAATTAAACTTTAAAGTCAACAAAAAAATTGTCAACTTAATTATACTATGAATAAAAATTACAAAAAGGAACTATATTAATGAAATTTTTAAAAAATGTTATTGTTTTGGCTTTCACTTTAAAGTTAAAATTTGGACGGAATTAGTCTAACTCCTCTATTTATTTATTTTTACTTTCATAATCTTTAAAGGAAATTTATGTTACTTAAAAAGATTATATAGAAGGAAAGCTTGTTTAAAAAAAGAGCTATGAAAAGGTTACTTTAATGTACTTACATCGTGCATACAAATTACATTTAATTCTAAGAAGTTCAATAATTTTATTTACTATTACTATTTTATATTTTCAACAGAATATTACGCTCCCAAAGTAACGAAATTCGTACCGTCACTTCGCAAGGGAAAAACTTTTTTTTCATCCTTGTATTTAATTAGTTATAGTTTCAATGAAGAATTATTTAGTTCTAATACTCCCTCCGTCCTAGCTCACTTGACACATTTTGATTAAAACTGGTCAACTTAAGGTCGTTTTGACCAACACTTTATAGAAATATTTATGTTCCAAAAAAATTTAAAAATTGTTATTGAGAGGATTTTTAATGGCGATCATTTTACATTTTTTTAATTTTTATTCAGATCATAAATATTTCTATAAAGTGTTGGTCAAACAGACCTTAAGTTGACCAGTTTTGGTCAAAAGGTGTCAAGTGAGCTGGAACAGAGTGAGTATATAGTATTAACAGTGAACATTAAATACTCAAAAACATAAAACTACTGCTAACAATATTTTTCATAGTTTTCCAACGCATAAAGTTTTACTCGCAGTCACTTTTTACAAACAAAACCTATGTTTGTGTAAAGAAAAAAGAATAAATCAACTCTTTTATGTGTTACCATTTCCAGAATCTAAGAAAAAATAAAAAATACACAAATATCTAATGAAAATATGTTTAAATTAAAATGAACTTGTGGGTAACGGAGTTGAGAGAAAATCTTGATAAGGGATTGCCCACCATAGGATTCCCATCAACGAAACACAAATTAGGATGGGATTTCTTCGAGTCCTCACTCCCCCGTTCTATCTTCAAAGCCGGCTAAACTAAAAATTCAACAAAACCAAAACAAAATATTTAAAAAATAAATAAAAAATCAAAGAAATGATCATGTTCAACTCTTCAACTCATTAAAGAGCTCAATTCATATGTATTTGGTTAGTTAGAAAAATAAACAGTAAATGAAAATAGAAAAAGTAAAAGTGTAGTTAAGAAGTCGTTAGTTAGCAGGAGGAGTGATTGGACGGGCTTACTAAAGAATCAACAAATGCATGATTGAAGTGTGATTTTATAGTGTGAAAGAGAAGGAAGATGAAAAAATATTTAGGTGGAAATTTATTTAAGCCTGGCTGTTAGTATTTCATGCTAGTCAATAATTTGCCTTTGAAAACATGCACTTGTTAGATTTTAATTAAGTAAATTAAATAATTAAGCTGATGATGTCAGCAAGTATTTTTGGAGGAAAAATTTTCAATGTGGTGTTGCCAATTGTCTAAGATGATGTCAGCTAGTTTCTGGTTTAGTATTATTATATAGATGAATACATACAAATTTTAACATTGACGAACATTTACATAATTTAATAGCATAATCACATAGATGACCCTTAGAGATTTCATGTATTGTCATTATGAGTTCGATTTCTAATAAAAATGAACATTGTTATTATATATTTTTTTAAAAATTAAATTTAATTTTAAAGTGAAAGGAATATTAGATGCTCATATTTAAGACAAATTAAAATAGTTTCACCATAAATCACAATAATGTAAAGTTTTATTTTGATAATTCAAAATCTGGGTTTATTAAAAAAAGTAATAAATTAACTATATTACCAATTAATTTTAACTTTAAAAAATAAGTTTGAAAACTAAATCAATAAGATTTATATATTTTTGAGAAATCGAGGTGTGAGCACAAAGTTGAATATAGTTTTCGCAATTTATATTTTTAAAAACTAATTTTGGATTATCCATTCCATCTCAAAAATATTTGTTAATTATTTTAAAGTTATCTCCATATTATAATCTGATTTAAGCATGTACTCCCTCCGTCCCATCCGAATTAGGATTTTTGGGTTGGGCACGGGGATTAAGGAAAAAGTGTTAGTGGAGTAGGTGTGTGAGTATGAAAAGTAGAGTAGGAAAGAAAAAGTGAGGTAGAGAATAATGAGTGAAAAGTTGTTGTGACTGTAAATGTGAGTCTCATTAAATAAAACAATTTCATTTTTGGGTTGTCCTAATTCGAATGGAACACCCAAAATGGAAATTTATCCTAATTCGAGTGGGACGGGAGGAGTATTAATGAAAATTGTTGCAAGAAGAAATAAGTAGGGGAGAATAGGGAGGGAATAAAAAATAAGAAAATGAAAGGATGAGAGAGAATGTTTGTAGGATCATTAAATAAATAGGAATGAGTGCATTTAATAATACATTATTATTGCACAACAATTAATGCAAAGATAACTATTTAAAGTAAATAATTATAATCTAATTAATTAATTTAGTAAATGAGAGATGATGTCATGTAGTGATTTTGGAGGGAAAATATTTAACGTGATGTTGCTATGTGGCACCACTGATGTCAGCGGTTTCTGATTTAATATATAGTTATAAATAGAAGATAGATAGATAGATTATAGATTCTCACCAAGTGTTCTTATTCTCCACTCTATAACCATGGGCTTTCAATGAGAATGGGCTTTCATCTCATTTTTTCAATTCAAACTTAATTAGCTAGTATAAGCTTCTTTTTAATTTTCTTTCTTTTCTTTTTCTTTTTATGTTTTGAATTTTTGTTTGCAATATATTTTTATAAATTAGTGTTTTAATAATTGATTAAATACATTTCTATATTTTTTAAATATTTTTATCTATCCAAAAAAGTGGTCAAATGTTTCTTTTAGCCTTTTAATATTTATTTTAGTCTTTTTTAATTACCGTTTTTTTATTATTTCATTGCAATTATATCAACTCAGTCTCACTACAAACACAATTGGCTAAGTGCAAATTACAATTTTTTTTTATCAATTCTCTAAAAAAAAAATTGTTAGTATATGAAAGGTGGAAAATAGAGATAAAATGGATTTGAGAATGTCACACCATATTGTTGCACATACTAAGAATGAAAAGGCCCCGACCGTATAGCTAGCCTAGGGCCCCAAATTTGACAAGACCGGCTCTGAAAGTGGGTAGGGGGTTTTTGTTGTGAGAATGACAAGTGGGTCTCATAGTCCATTTTAAATAATAAAGCAACTAAGAACCTTAGTCTATGACAAATAAAAAGGAAAGTAAGAACCTTAGTCTGAGACAGGGAGAGGGAGGAGTTTTTAGCCATTTTGACCTGCGTACTATTTGGGCGTAGTTAATGTGACATGCGTACTTCATAAACAACAAATGTGTCCTGCGTACTTTAGTTTCGTTTTCAATTTGACCTATTTCTCTAACGACAGTTAAAATTTAACGAAACAGTCAATAAAAGTTAACGTACTAGTTAGTTTGAAGTTGATTTTCCTTTTAAGGGCTTCATTGATAATTCTATAAGTAAAAGGGATGTGAACAAAAAATTTGAAACATTAATATTTAAAGCTTAAAATAAATATATATTTTTATATTTTTAATTATTTTTGAACGCGTCTTAAAAAAAACAAATATTTGGATAAAAGATATTTAATAAATGGCCAATGTATCTTAAATGGTCAAAACTGTTAATAAATGAACAATTTAACCTTGTATATCATTTAATTTTTCAAAAATTCAAAAACTCGGTTTAAAAAAAATGAATTAGGCAAGCTATGGCGGCGACAGTAGCACCCATAACATACCAAGCCAACACATCCGAGTTTTTGAATTTTTGGAGAAATAAATGATATAAAAGATTAAATTGTTCATTTATTAATAGTTTTGATTATTCTAGATACATTGGTTATTTATTAAATATTTTGTAATCCATTTTTTTAAGACACATTCAAAATAATTAAAATTATAAAAATATATATTTATTTTAAACTTTAAATATTAATGTTTCAATTTTTTTTGTTCACAACCCTTTTACTTATAGAATTTTCAATGTAGCCCTTAAAAGGAAAATCAATTTCAAACTAACTAGTACGTTAACTTTCATTGACTGTTTCGTTAAATTTTAACTGGCATTAGAAAAATAGGTCAAATTGAAAACGAAACTAAAGTACGTAGGACACATTTGCTGTTTATGAAGTACGCATGCCACATTGACTACGCCCAAATAGTACGCAAGTCAAAATGGCTAAAAACTCGGAGAGGGAGTAGACTAATTTGGTACAAATTGAAAAGTCAATGGGAGCAATTACGCATGGCTCCGCCTCTGCTCACACACACACGTTACATAACAACGACACACGCACACACTAACACACCTAAAGCACACACACATAGTACTAATTAAATCAACCTTTGTCTTCACCCTCTGTAACATGATACTCCCACCGTCCCAAAATAAATATGCAAAAAATGTTCATATTTATTTTTTATAGGCCAATAAGGCCAAGGGATTCCAGCAACTAAGAAAGAATATCACATTCTTTAAAGAGTCCGTTTTGTTACTTGAAGTCTTTTGTTCTCAAAGAGTTTTGATCTTCAAGTTGTTTTGATTTTTTATTGATCTAGATCCGTGAAGAACACTTGTTTGCAATCCATCATTTATTCTTTTTTGCCTTGTGCAGATTTTGGGATTGGATTAATAAGTTCTAGATCTAGAGGTTTAGTCTTTAGTATTTTGCAATTGTTCTTGAGTCAAGAACATATTGTATTTTATTTTCTTTCATTGTAATCGTTTGTTAACTTGTATTCTTCAAGTTTTTGGTTAATGAAAGTTTTCCAGCAAGCATAGTCTTGCTGGAAATGAAAAACTCACTTCTGCTAATCTGAACTTAAAATCTGAAAATGAGAGATTGTCTAATGAAAATGATTCTCAAAAAGACTCCATAGCCAAGTTGGAAGTCATGCTTAATAAGAAAGACAATGAGTGTGAAAGGTATAAAAAAGTGATCTTGAAAAAGAAACTAACACACTCACAAAGCTTAACAATGGCAAGGCTAAACTGGATGAAGTTCTAAAAATGGGAAATCAAGGGAAATCAGGGATAGGCTATGGAGATCCAATTTTTGTTAAGGAAGGTGAGAGCACTTCAAAGGATAATGAGAAGTTTAATGGTAACCACGTGTCTCCTCATAAAAACAAAAGAAATAGAAAAAGGAGATACGTGTGTCACCATTGTTTTGCTCCTGGTCATATACGACCATTTTGTTATAAGCATAAGCTGAAACAGGAACTTGGCTTGGAGAAGAATGATGGTCACTTGAGCAGACAGTTGAGCACACAACCTACGCTTCAACTGAACAGATAACCCAAGACAGAATCAAAAGCCACGTGGGTAAAGAAAGAAGACACCAAATGTCAGGTGGTGTTCACATCCCTTAAGAGAAATTTTTAGGGATCCTGGTACTTTGATAGTGGCTGCTCCCGCCACATGACTGGATCACTTGAGCACTTTAGTGACTATGAAAACTTTAACGGTGGAAAAGTCAAATTTGATGGAGGAGCTCAAGGAAAGATAATTGGGAAAGGTACACTGAAGGTAGAAGGTTTGCCTAGTTTGCACAATGTTTTACATGTGGATGGTTTAAAGGCTAATTTGATAAGCATAAGTCAATTGTGTGATGATGATATACATGTCAAGTTTGATAAGAAGACGTGTGAGGTCTTTGATGATTCAAACAGATGTGTTTTAAAAGGAGTAAGATCCTCTGATCATTGTTACAAGTTGGTTGAAAATATTTCATGTCTTAAATCAATTTTTTATAATGCTCCTGATCTTATTGTCAAATCTGCTGAGAATTGTGTTACAGGGTGTACAGGAGGACATGATCTGGTTAATGATGAATCTGAACCAAAAAACTTAAAGGAATCTGCAGAACCAGCACTTGTGCAGACAGATGATACACCAGCTGAGCAGACAACTGACACCACAAGTGGTCAGACAGTAGCTGAAAGAGGTTCAGATTCTGAAACTGAAGAAGCATTTGACCTGAATGAAGGATCTGGTGTGATCAGGTCTGAAGATATTCCATCCAGGATACAGGGAAATCATCTAACTTCCCAGGTCATTGGGGGAGTGGATGAAAAGAGAAAACCAAGAGGAAAGAATGTCAATCACAATGACCTTACATGTCTGGTATACATGAATTCTATGTACCATCAAGTAAGTTCATGTTGTTTTGTTACCAATGACGAATCTGATTCAGATGAAATTTTTTATGGCATTTGAGGGGGAGTTAATCATTGTTCCAAAAAGCTCTAATGTTAAGTATTTTGGAAATAAGTTGGGTTCTTGGGAACATACTTTTATTTCGCTATCAGCTGCTGAATCAAAATGTGTAGCAGTTGGTAGTAGGTGCACTAAACTCCTTTGTATGTATAAATTGATCAAAGATCGTGGAAACAAAGACAAAATCTCGTCTATCTTTTGTGATGCTAAGGGTACCATAGAGATTCTTAAAGCCCCAATTCAATGTTCTACCCCTAAGCATCTTGATTTTAGGCTTTACTATGTTCGAGATATTGTTAATCGAAAAATCATTCATCATCAATTTGAGGTAAATAATAAACGATTGAGTGATACTTTCATAAGTCCTTTGTTTTTTGAGAGATATTTTTCTCTCGGTGTGTGTGAGTTCAGTTGATCGCACAAGTGTACGGACAACTGTCTGTATAATTGAATATTACAGAAAACAAAAAAAATGCATTCATGCTTTGAACGATTATCTCTTGTGATCACTTGGGTGACATTTCCCGTGGCTCTGTGTTTGACCCTTGAATGTGAGACCCTTCTTAACCTGATAATAAAAATTATCTTGTTAATTCTTTCGTGTTGTTTATCATGGAGTGGACACTTAATCTAAGGTTACGGGGAAAACAAGCTGCCTCCTATCTTTGAAGTCACTACTCATTTAAGCAAAATGCCGACGTTGTACAAAAATACATCACTTGAGGAAAAAAGTATGGTGACACTGTATTATGAGAGTGAAAAGCTCCTCCCCGTGCCTGATTCAATGCCTCAAAAGGAAGTGTTCTAGAGGCTACATGATTGAAGGACATCTCATTGAATTCATTTGTGTTAAAACCGGGTCATTAGATATGTTGACCATACTATGTCACACCTAATTGGGATTAATCTCCACTATGTGTTCTTGTTAGGCATAACTCAAAATTAGGATTTCTTTGGCCTCGTGAAAATTTTATTTTGTTGATTATTATTTTAATTAAATTGTGGGCTAATCATTTCTTGATTAACAATATGTTTAATGAGTGTGTGCCCAGGTTTATATGCAAAGGAAATGTGAACAGAACAATCTTTGGGGGTTCAAGTGGATATTATCTTCTATGGTATTGCAATGGGTCACAAAATTCGGATAAAATTTTGGTTTTTAACTTCATGTTCTTTGGCCAATTTGATCCTCCAAAAGGTTTGGTCACCTTGACTGTGTATGTTTCCTAGACCAAGTAAACTTCTCCCCAGCCATAATCAGCAATAATGCTCTCTCTGGAAATTTCATTTTTTCGTGAGAATTCATCCATGCAGTTGTCTTTGCTGATGTTTTGGAAGTTGTGTGCACATATATGCACTCAACTGGTTGCACAACTGTGTAGTTGTTCTCTTCTTCTCCAAAAATTCTGTAAGTATTGTCTTCTTCCACTTTTTCCTCTGCCTCTGATCCTCTGAAGCTGCAGCTCTGATCATAATTCACAACTTGTGCTAACTTTGTTCATGCAGGTTTTAAATCAGAACCACATAAATAAGGGGAGATTGAAAGAGTATAAAATACTCTTAATATCTTTTTGATTTTTGTAATTTTGATTTGTATTTTATTTTAATTTAGTTTATAATATTATCCTTATTTAAGTTGTTTATAATTTAGGTTATTTGTATTTATATTAGGTTATTTATTTATCTTTGGTAGTTTTATTTTAGGATTTATATTTTTGGTATTTATCTTTTCCTAACAATACTAAATCTTTCCTTGTACAAAGTGGACCTCTTATTTGTGTAGGACTCTAGGGTAGAAGGCTATATAGACAAAGAGAGACCAGCCATTGCTGAATTGAGTAGAGCATTCAAAGAGAAAAATCAAGTTTTCATAAGAGTCTTTCTTGTCCTTGAAGTTGGTGTATGATTATGATCTAAAGTCTTCAAGGTTCTTTTGCAATCTTTCTTGTATTAAGAACACATATTGCTGCCATCTTTGGCCTTGAAGCTTTGATCTAAATCTTTTGATTCTTCAAGGTTGTTTTGGCGTTTTATTTGTTCTAGGAGTCTAGAACTCATTTAGTCTTTTGATTGTTTTTCTTTCTTTCATTGTAATCGTTTTGTTTAACTTGTACTCTACGAGTTTTTGATTAATGAAAGTTTTCCAGCAATCATAGTCTTGCTGAAGTATTTAATTCGTGTTTTATTTATTCCGCTGCGTTTTACTAAGTTTTTACTGGGTTTCTGTCCGTGGACAGTTGTCAGGTCAATTGTGTTGTCACTTGTGTGATCATCCTTGATCACATGTGTCCTGACAAGTGGTCGTTCCCAGAAACAGTCCTAGCTACATATCTTTCAAGATGGAGCTGAACATAACTGTCCTATTGTGACACAAAAAGATAATTGAGTATAAATTACTCCATTTATCCTGAAAAGTTTGTCTCATTTGACTTTTTATAGTCAGTACAAATGAATTTTGACTAAATATTGATATTGATCAAATCATCATAATGAAATTCTAAAAGGGCAATGCTAGGCTTACAAAAGAAGTTTACAAAATGAAGGATACAAGGTGTGGTGGCGATATTTTATTGGCTACATCGATAGTGGACCCGGCACACTCATATTAAAGACACCAATACAATTATGACACCTCATTTTGTAAGCCACATTTTGTAGCCATTTTTTGTAACTTTATTATTTCCCATTCTAAAAATTGCATTGATAAATCATTAGATTGACATAGGGGTGGCAATTTCTTACCCAATCCATTAGCTCATCCAATAACCCATTAAAAAATGATCTATTGGATAATCCATTACTTAACCAATAAGATTATTGGGTTGAATGGATAAAACAGATATAAACCCAATAACATAATGGACCAAATGGATTTTTACCCGGATAACCAATGGGTTTATACAATACTGAACTACAATCAACCCTAATACACCATGACCAAAAAAAATTAATAAAAATTAAAATTAAAATTCACCATCACCGCCGCCCCTCCACCACCTCCACCCCCATCCTACCACCACCACCCTGCTGCAATATATATGCAATATATATCTGCCAGCAAACACCACCCCTGCTGCCATATCTGTCGCCACATATCACCACTGTCCACAGAACCCCTTTCACAGCCACCACCACTGCCCCCTCCTACTTCCACTATGCTGCTGCTGCTGCCACCATGCGGTGGTGAAATTAATTTGTAAATTTTGGTCTCATTCAGGATTTAATGGTGAATGTAAATAAATATGTAGACTAACATGATTTCAGTATATAAACTAAAAGTATGGAAATCATTTTCATAATGTGGCCATTTTCATTTTTAAAAATAGTTCAACAAAGTTGAGTTAAATTTGGTATACTAAGTAGAAAATTCTATGCATGGCAGGAAATTAAAATATCCACCATCCATAATTAAAAAATAATAATATTTTTGAAATAACACAAAATATAAAATCAAGGAAAAAAGGATGAGAGGGTGGTGGGATGGTGTGTCCAGCAGGGGTGGCGGCAATGGCAGAATATAGACGTCGGAGAAGCAGCCGGCGATGGAGTGGCAGTATGGCTGCATTTGGGATGGCGGAGGCGGTGGGGTGGCCGCAGTAGGGATGGTAGAGACGGTGGTGGGAGGCCGTCTAGTGGCAGCTTGGATGCGGGAGGTGGCAGAGGTAACTTAGATGGAGCGGGAATGGTGTGTTGGTATTGGGTGGCGGAGGGGTATGTGAGCGGTGGTGGTATGTTGAGTGAGGGCGGGTGTGTTACGTTTCATAAATATATTGGGCATACCCGGATATTATCCATTAACTAATGGATAAGTTTGGGTATTATCCATTAGCACCATTAAATTAATGGATAATACCCAAATATACCCGTTTTGTTAATGAATAAATTTGGGTTTTACCCAAAGTTATCCGGGATACCCATTTTGCCACCCCTAGATTGACACTAATGTAAAAATCAAAATTAATGTATATTAACCATAAAAAATCAAAAATGACAAACTATCTGAAACAGAGGTAGTATGATATACGGTGCACGAAACAAATGAGCAATGATATTCATATGTGAAAATGCAGGAAGCTAATTTTGCATTTACGGAAGTAATGAAGAACACGTGCGGAGATGCATGGTATTGCATGTGCTTGTAGAAATCATACCAAATTAATGGAGGGATGGCATTTCATTGGAATGAAATTAGATTACAAATAGGAGGCAACTTATCCTTACTAGAAAAATAAGAAGAAAAAAAAACTCCTATTAGCTTTGAGGTTATAGTTATATGACCTAAACTCTACTTGATTTGTAATTTAGTAGCAATATATAATCCATTTTTGGGATGTTAGAGGAAATTAAAATTGTTAATTTTCTTTTTAGATAATTAGAAAAGTTCATGATTAAAAAGTGTTATTAATAGAGTCAAGTATCAAATAAGACTGAGGATATACACACCGACAAAATTAGTTAGTATGCTCACCATTTTTTAATTTCTAAAATGTCATTTTAATAAATGACAGATTAATCGCTAAAATTAGAATTAGAATTCAGAATCTTTAATTTGCTAAGACACTCACTCTAAAAGTTCTATCATTTTTTATTTTCTTCGGGAATAAAAACACTGATGAAAAATCACTTCAATCTAATTCAAAAATGAGTAAGTACATGGTTGTATAAATTAATGATGATTGAATTTGTTTATACCTATCATAATGGCTTCTCGACTACGTTTACAAAAGCTCAAAGTATTTTTTTCCCCCAAATTGTTTCACCTAATTACCCAAAGGTGACCTACTATGCGGATGTGAATTTTATAGGAAATTGGTTAGTGGGTGTTTTAATATCAGAAGTTAGTGTATCATGGCCCACACTGGTAAAACTTACCGTATACAATCCATTCAAGTACATTAATCCATTAAGTTGCTGGCATAGTGAAAAGATGTTCGTTCACTGAACACACACATTAAATTAGTTGAACTTACCATATACCATCCATTCAAGTTTTCTTAAACCCACTCATTTAAACTTTTTCTTCTTCCACTAATAAATTAAATTCTAAAATTCTCTTTTCAACATTTTAAAAAGAGTTTTTACTTCTTTTTCAAAAATTTCTAATATTGAAATAGAATATTTTTAGATTTTTTAGCCATTAATAAATATATATTGTAAGGCCAAATAGATTATTAATAATAATAATAGAGTTAAATCATTTGACAAGAGTAATAAATTCAAAAAAAAATTGTAATTTATCAATTCTTACTTTAAAATAACGATGAATGATAGTGAATTGAAAGCAAACTTTAACTAGTTATCACAAAGATGGATAATGATATAAAGGGAATGCAAAAACTTTATGTAATTGTTACATTAACAAATTATTCTAAAAATATTTTTTGTTTATTTTAAATTTAATAAAATTTATTTTATTGTATTATACGTTGAATACTATACATCAAAGCAGAAAAAGATTGGTTTGAATTATGGGTGAAGAGAAAAAGTTGAAAAAGATTGGTTCGAATTAGGGGTGAAGAGAAAAAGTTGAGACCAGACGGGACCAATTAAAATTGAACTGAACCACTGCTAATGGTCTGGTCCTAATTCCAAATATCTCCAGAATCAGTATATTCATCTGGTCCTGATTCAATGAAATTTTAGCGTTCGTTTGGCCCGGACCAGACTAATGACAAACAAATCATTTTTTTTACATGTCCACGCCAGGAATCAAAAAGAGGGATCAAACCTTTGCGCTTATCGAGGGGAAGCTTGGCTTTAGCTTTGGGCCACTCATTTGGGATACAATGTATACTTTATCACATACAGTATATATACACATGTTAGGATTGGAGTCCTAAACCTACAAGGGAGCAAAGGAAGAAAGGAGTTCAAGTCGTGGGGAGTTGGTAGAGATAAAACGGAGTTCGAAATCGAGGAAACAACCTACAACGGAGGGAAGGCAGCCACACATGGCGGGGCTGTGCGGTCACCCAAATGATCAGAGACAGTGTGGGCCTTAAATTTGTGAAGTGGATGGCCGCACACTTGAGAGTGGGTGGTAGCACACTTCGCTGGGCAGAAACTGATTTTTTGATTTGTTTTGATACAATCTCTTCCAAATAAACATAGGGCTTCCTTGTACACCTATATAATCATAGTTCCGACCTAGAATACATTGTAGCATCATATTAAAGAGTGTTTAACATATTATTGGCTTGGCGATCGCCCCCGGAAGTTGTTTATGTGTTGAACGAACCGGGTCAACAATTCATGTGTTCTTGTGTGTGATTCTCTCATATATTTTGTTTGTGGGTATTGTGTTCTTGATCTAGATTGATATAAGGGGCACTACTAAATTAATTCCCAACAGCTGGTATCAAGAGCTTTCGTTCGGAGAGGATTCAAAGTTTCATTCGTTGATTATTTTGAATCATGTTATAGGGAGACTTTGTGAAGCAATCAAGATGGGCAAGAACACGATAGAGAAATTCAGTAGTGTGAATTTCACATTTTGGAGGATAAGGATTCAAGATTACCTTTATTATAAAGATCTTCATAAACCCTTGGGCGAGAAACCTGCAGACATGTCAAAGGGAGGGGGGATTGGGAAAATTTGGATCGTAAGGCGTTGGGAGCGGTAAGGACTGCCCTGACCGACGTTGTTGCACGGAACGTGATGGAGGCCAAGACAACGGTGGGGATGCTACATATGTTGTCAGACATGTATGAGAACCCGTCGAATATCACTAAGGTGCATTTGATTAAGAGGTTTGCGAATATGAAGATGTCAGAGGGGCAAACAACAGCGAGTCATGTCGGAAATTTCAAAGGTATGGTGGACCAATTGAAAAGTGTTGATATTACTTTCTTAGATGAAGTGCAAGCATGTTTTTTATAACTTCATTGCCAAGCAGTTGGGAGGTAACTGCAACAACGATAAGTACATCGGAAACACCATTAGTATATGTGGAAGCTTGAGATATCATCCTTGCAGAGGAGTTGCTATGTAAAGAGAAAGGGGAGAGACTTATGGCGATGGAGCTGCAATTAAAGTAGAGAGAGGCAGGGGAAGGGAAAGACCGAAAAGGCGAAAAATAAATCGGTCAAGTGCTACAATTGTGGTGCGAAGGGTCATATTACTTATGATTGTCCGGAGAAGGAACATGATGGTCATACAAACGTGGTGGATGATGGGAATGTATTAATCCTAGGAGAGGACTAGTCAGGTGAAGATTGGGTGTTGGATTCGGGAGCTTCATGTCATGCTAGTGGGGATGCAGAGGTAATGGAGCAATATACACCGGGTGATTTTGGGGTTTTTTATCTTGGTGATGATCAACCATTGAAAATCAAAGGTAAGGGGGACGTGATGATGAAGACACCTAATGGGGTTGTTTTACAATTACATGAATGCATGTTCTGAAATTGAGGAGGAGGGTGATCTCTGTTGGACAACTAGATGATGAAGGGTATGGTGTGACCTTCATAGGTGGGTCTTGGGAAGTCACAAAGGGAGCTGAGGTGACAGCTTATGGGGTTAAAGGAGAAGATATTTTACTCTACCTACAATATCAATGCTCGCTCAGGTGGGAGCAAGAGGCCAGAGGACCAGCCTGTTGGTGTAGAAAGGAGAGACATCAACGAACGGTGTGTTGGGGGGGAGTGACACAATGTTGATCAATGCGGTGTGGAAGTCAAGTGTCCCTAACAGAGAGCAAGAACATATCAAGAGAATACAGTGCAACAAAAAAGGTGTGTCCAAGTTTCATGGGGGAGGCAAGAAAAATCTAATACGGAGGGGTTGAGGCGTCGCTTGGTTTAAACTCGTCTTAGCACTTGAGCGGTGAGGCTCGGCAATAACGGGAATAAAATGTGTTCGAAGAGGTTCATTATGTGATCGGAGTTGATGGGTGTTTCTATACTTATGGTTTTAGTCTCTAGGTAGGAGATTGTTAGGATTGGAGTCCTAAAACTACAAGGGAGGAAAGTAGTTCAAGTTGTGGGGAGTTGGTAGAGATAAACGGAGTTCAAAATCGAGGAAACAACCTATAGCGGAGGAAAGGAGGCCGCATATGGCGGGGCTGCGCGGCAGCCCAAATGATCACAGATAGTGTGGGCCTTAAATCGGTGAAGTGGACGGCTGCGCACTTGAGAGTGGGCGGTCGCACACTTCGCCGGGCAGAAACTAATTTTCTGATTTGTTTCCTATTTTGATAGAATCTCTTTCAAATAGACTTACGGCTTCCTTGTACACATTAAGCATAGTTCCAACCTAGAACACATTGTAGCATCATATTAAAGAGTTTTTATTATATTATTTTCTTGGCGATTGCCCGCGGACGTAGTTCATGAGTTGAACGAACCAGGTAAACAATTCTTGGTGTCAATCTAATAATCATAATGAAATTTTAAAAATTGTTGATGGTAAATCACTTAATGGTTTGTCAATTACAATTTTTAGAAATTCACAAGAATAATTAGATCGACATCAATGTTTGGTCAAAGTTCATTTATGTTGACCATAAACAATCAAAATGAGACAAACTTTCCAAGACGGTGAGAGTATATTTTAATTGCAAAAGACTAAAAGATCTAAACTCATCTGACTATTTTTATCTCTCTGGTCTTGTTCTTTTTTCTTGGTTTATGTTGCATTCTTTTCCCGGCCTCCATCCATCAGCTATATAAGCATATGACATTATGATACTTATGTTATTTCTAAAAATAATTGGGATTCTAATTTTCATTAAAAAAAAAATTGTCACAGTTCAATGTTTCTTTCAACTATTAGATTGAATCTCATTTATGAACAACAGAGGACAGTACTAAAGATTTCAAACTAAAGGGATACTACATCCCTAAAACATGTAAATTTACAAAGCATTTCATGTCTATGTTACATAAGTGTTGGAAAAAGTGTATTTTGAAGGAAATTGGGTATTCTTTCCGTAAGGGTAATTTTGTCAAATTACTAAATTAATTATGGGTTTGTGTTCTACTCCATGAGAAGAAGAAATCAAGTATTTATTTGTCCAAAATGGTTGTTGGATGAATAAGATATGAATGCTCAAAAGTAAGTGGGTTGGAAGAAGTAAATGAGGTTATCCCACATTGGAAAGAAATGTAACCTTTTGCTAGCATAAGTACTTGGGCACAATAGTAGTGTACAAATGAGGTTATCCCACATTGGAAAGAAATGTAACCTTTTGCTAGCATAAGTACTTGGGCACAATAGTAGTGTACAAGATTATGTAGCATAGAGGCTCTCTCGCGCACAGGGGGGGTGCAAATCAAGTTTCAATTTGGCTTGCGAGTTTCGTGCATGTAAGCACCAAATTTGCCTTCCTAGACAAGCCCACCTTTTGTTAAATTTTGTGAATCAAAAATTAATGAGCAGTTTTGATATCAAAAGTTTTGTAACTGCCAATGATCAATAAGGTTAATTGCAGTCTTAATTTCGACATTAAGAACAGCAAATAAAAACTGATTGAATCCAAATTAATTTTGGATTAATGGCCAAAAATCAGTTTTGATCCTTGCCTTTCCTCAGCTATAAAATGGAGTGTTCACAAACAGTTTGACACACAGAAAAAATCCTCCTCCATTTTCTTTTGCTGTATATTGCTATACATTTTCCCTTGGCCTCCTTGCATTAACAGTAGTAGTGATACTGTCGAAGCACAGTTCCGTTCCCCGTGAAACTTAGGTGCAAAGTGCCCCCGGTCCACACGTTCTATCCTGGGAGACTAGCGTTTTCCCACAAGACTCAAGCACACTGGGTGAGGGGACGAATGAGTCTTAAGGAGACAGAGACTAGCATTGGGCTCGTGCAAACAGCAACCTAATTTTCTTTTGTATTTCCAGTTTATATTTGTATTTTATTATTCTGTAATTGTTCTTTTATGTTGTAACCGCTAACAATCTTAAGACTTATTCCCTTACAGAGGGAACCGATTACAGATTTCATACGAACTGGTTATACTTAAGGTACTAACTGGTTGTTGTGTTTCAGATGGCGATTGATACCAACACGGCTGGAAAGGAAACCTAAACTGGACCACAAACTGGACCACAAATTGGAACTGGAAGTAGCTTGACCATTGTTACTAACCCCACAACAGTTTATATCTCAACTTCTCATGTTGAAAATCCCGAGAAGTTTGTTGGCCACGATTTCAAGCGTTGGCAACAAAGATGATTTTCTATCTCACTACCTTGAATTTGGCTAAATATCTTAAAGAGGATATGCCTAAGGTGAGTGAGAATGAAACTGATGTTACTACCTTGGCTGCGGTAGAAGCATGGAAACATGGAGAGTACTTGTGCAAAAACTTTGTCCTCAATTCTCTTTAAGATTCTCTTTACAATGTGTTTAATGAAAAGAAAACTGCTAAGGAATTGTGGGTGTCTTTAGACCACAAGTATAAAATTGAGGATGCGGGAACAAAGAAATTCATTGTTGCCCGTTTCCTTTATTATAAGATGGTGGAAAAAAAGACTGTGAAAACTCAATTTGATGAGTTGCAAACCATTTTGCATGAGGTTCATGTCGAGGGTATGGTTCTAAGTGAAAGTTTCCAAGTGGCTGGAATCATTGAAAAATTGCTTCCATCTTGGATTGATTTCAAGAACTACCTTAAGCATAAGCGAAAGGAAATGGATGTTGAAGGGCTTATTCTTCGATTGAGTATTGAAGAAGGTAATAGGGCAGCCGAGAAAAAGTTTGCCCCTAGTGTGGCTAAGGCAAATGTGGTAGAGCATGGTCAAATCTCCAAAGGCAAAGGCCATGGCAAGGGAAAAATAAAGGTTGTGTCAACCGCAAAACAGTCCGACTTGGGACCAAAGGGTGGTGTTTTCAAGAAGAAGTTCTTAGGAACTTGTTACAATTGTGGTGGTGAAGGCCACAAGGCTCATGCTTGCAAGTTGCCCAAGAAGGCTCGTGAAGAAAATTTGGTGGAAGGCATTGCTAAGGACGTGTTCGAGATGCACCTCGCGGCTGATTTCCAAGGTGAATTTGGTGGGTGGTGGATTCGAACCCAAATCATTGGTGGATTGACACCAGTTCTACTAGACATGTGTGCTCCAACAAAGACATGTTTAGTACTTTTGTTGCTAAGGAAAATGGCGAGAAGCTGTTTATGGGGAATTCGGCCACTTCCGAAATCAAAGGTGAAGGGAATGTGGTTTTGAATATGACATCCGGGAATGAGCTAAATCTCAACAATGTGCTTTATGTGCTCGATATCCGAAAGAACTTGGTGTCCGAATCGCTTTTGATTAAGCATGGTTTCCGTATTGTGTTTGAGTCCGATGTAGTTACTTTGTCTAAGAGTGGAATGTTAGTAGGAAAAGGCTATGTCAATGATGGCTTGTTCAAGCTAAGTGTAATGGTGGTTAAGCCAAATGCTAATGAAATGAATATCTCTTCGGTTTACTTGCTTGAGTCATCTAATTTGTGGCATGCTAGACTTGGACATGTTAATTTTGATTCTATACGTCGTTTAACAAATTTAAACTTTATTCCAAAATTTAAAGTTGATTGTAAACAAAAATGCAAAACATGTGTAGAAGCATAATTAACAAGAAGATCATTCCATTCAATTGAAAGAAATAGTGAACCACTTGAATTGGTTCACACGGACTTATGTGACTTTAAATCAACACAACCACGTGGTGGGAATAAGTACTTTATGACTTTGTAGATGATGGCACAAAATTTTGTTATGTGTATCTTCTCAAAAGTAAAGATGAAGCTATAGAGAAGTTTATTCTTTATAAAATGGGTTAATGACAATTTAGACCCTGAAGTACCATACCACCCTTCCAATCGAACCCCGAATGTCTTTTTTCGCCAGATCGGACCCTGGGGTGATTCATTTTCGCCAGTTAGGGCATTTTTTATGGAATTCGTTAAAAAGTCAGTTAAAAGGCATTTGCCGTGCACGTGACTAACGGAATTGGGTAGTTTGAAGTTGATATTTCATTTAAGGGGCTTAATGAAAATTTCAAACTTAACAGGGCTGAAATCAAAACAATTATCAAAAAATTTATTTGAGCAAAAAACAATTATTCAGAATTTATAATAAAATTAGTATGTAATATTTTTCAAGAAACAAGAAATATATAAATAAATAATAAAAAATTTATTCTACTTCTTAATAATTAAATCCAAAATCTATAATTTAAAATATGTTAAAAAAATAATCAAAAATATAATACTCCCTCCGTCCCACTCGAATTAGGACAAATTTCCATTTTGGGTGTCCCATTCGAATTAGGACAACCCAAAAATGAAAATGTTTTATTTAATTGGACCCGCATTCACACTCACAACAACTTTCCACTCATTATTTTCTACCCCACTTTCTCTCTCCTACTTTACTTTTCATACTCACAATACCTACTCCACCAACACTTTTTCCTTAATCCCCGTGCACAACCCAAAAATCCTAATTCGGGTGGGACGGAGGGAGTATTTCTCACAAAAATAAAATTTAAATATGGTTTCAAAAAAATCAATATCCATTATATTTTTCCTTTAAAAAAAATAATCAATTTTTATTGGTTAATTCAACATCACAACCACTCCTTCCCCCCCCCCCCCAAAAAAAAAAAAAAAAAAACAGAAAAACATCACCACTGCACAACACCCACACCCACCGTCTTACCACCGCCCACAACCACCGTCAATAATGCTTACCAACAACAACCACCATCGTATAACCAACACCCACCATCAAATCCATCTTTACCAACTCAACACCACCATGAAATGACCAAAATCAAATTCTAATCAAACATAAACTTCACCAAAACCATGTAATTACATCTCTTTCAAAACTCAGGTCTTACTTTGAGATTAGATTCAAAGTTCAAACACCATGACACCAAATAAAAGAAAAATCTTTTCATTCAAAATCACACATAGGCATATACGTAGACGAACCCATTTGCATAAAATCTACAAATCTGAGAAGGGGATGAAAGTGTACGAACCAAATCCGAGAAGAGGATGGGTGTAGCAGGATAGGTCGGCAATTTCGATAATCGGAATCCGATTGTGCCCTGGAGCCTGGAGGAAGAAGAGGGTAGGGCGGATCTGGGTTTTGACGTTGCAGATGAGGAGGCGGGGGCGGCGATGGATGACGCGGTGGAGATGTTGGGTTGAGATGTGGGCTTCACAGAGGATGATGGTGATGACGGAGATGGCGTTGCGGAGAGGGGATGTGATGATCTGTGAGTGTGATTGGGAGAAGGACGAGATGGCAGGGGTGGGGCTGTGGGGGACTGCCGGAAAAGACGAAGGAAAGGAAGAATTTGAGAAGGAGGGAGTGGCCGGAGGAGTAGAAGGTAACGGCAGGAGGAACAAGAGGTGAATTAGACTAATTTAGGTTTTTGATTTTATATTTGGGTATAAGAATTTTCTATTTAGCCCTGTTAAGTTTGAAATTTTTATTAAGCTCCTTAAATGAAATATCAACTTCAAACTACCCAATTCCCTTAGTCACGTGCACGGCACATGCCTTTTAACTGACTTTTTAACGAATTCTGTCAAAAAGGCCCTAACTGGCGAAAATGAATCACCCCAGGGTCCGATCTGGCGAAAAAAGATATTCGGGGCTCGATTGGAAGGGTGGTATGGTACTTCAGGGTCTAAATTGTCATTAACCCTTATAAAAATGAAGTTGATAATCAATTAAATTGGAAAATTAAGGTGTTAAAAAGTGATAGAGGCGGTGAATATGAATCTCCATTTGAAGGGATTTGTGCCCAAAATGGAATTATACATTCAACCTCGGCACCTTATAAACCCCAACAAAACGGTGTTGCCGAAAGAAAAAATCGGACATTAAAAGAAATGATGAATGCCATGTTAATAAGTTCGGGATTACCGGATAACATGTGAGGAGAAGCCATGTTGTCGGCTAACTACGTGTTAAATAGGATACCTCGAAAGAAACAAGATAAACTCCTTATGAACTATGGCATGGAAGAGTGCCAAGTTACAAACACTTGCAAGTGTGGGGGTGTCTTGCTAAGGTAGCCATACCTCCACCTAAAAAGGTGAAAATTGGACCAAAATCTATTTATTGCATATTTATTGGGTATGCACATAATAGTAGTGCTTATAGATTTCTTGTGTATGATTCAAAAATTGAAGATATACACAAGAATACTATAATGGAATCTATAAATGTGTCTTTCTTTGAGAATATATTCTCATGTAAGTCAAGAAATGAGGCAAGCTCATCGAAGAGGGTACAAGATTCAATAGAAGAAGAATACGTTCAAGATAAAAGTGAAGAAGAAGAGGTGGAACCTCGACGGAGCAAAAGAGCTAGGGTTGAAATATCCTTTGGTCCAGAATTTCTAACCTATATGGTAGAAAGTGAGCCACAAAGTTATAAATAAGCCGTCAGCTCTTCGGAAGGACCTTTGTGGAAAGAAGCAATTAAAAATGAAATTGATTCCATTTTGCAAAATCACAAATGGGAATTAGTGGATCTTCCTCCGGGAAGTAAACCACTAGGATATAAGTGGATTTTCAAAAGAAAAATGAAAGTGGATGGAACAATAGACAAGTATAAGGCCCGGCTTGTAATTAAAGGTTATAGACAAAAAGAAAGCCTAGATTATTTTGACATGTATTCTCCCGTCACGAGAATAACGTCAATAAGAGTTGTACTTGCAATTGTCGCATTGAGGAATCTTGAAATACATCAAATTGATGTAAAAACAACTTTTCTAAATGGAGATTTAGAAGAGGAAATTTTCATGGAACCCGAGGGGTTTGTTGCGCATGGACAAGAAAATAAGGTGTGCAAGTTAGTAAAGTCATTATATGGCTTGAAACAAGCACCAAAGCAATGGCATAAAAAGTTTGATAATGCCATGATGCAAAGTGGATTTAAGATAAATGAGTGTGACAAATGTGTCTATACTAAAACCACGGAAAATGGCTATATCATTTTGTGTCTTTATGTAGACGACATGATATTATAGGGAGTTGTGATAAGATGATTAAATCTACAAAAGACATGTTGAATTCAAAATTTGACATGAAACATATGGGCATTGCGGACGTAATCCTTGGAGTTAAAATTTCTAGAATATCCAATGGACTTATATTAAGTCAATCTCATTATATGGATAAAATTATTGAGAAATTTAGCAAGGATGACAATGGAATAGCGAGTACTCCAATTGACCCAAATCTTCATCTTTCAAAGAATAGAGATGAACCGGTGTCTCAATTAGAGTATTCAAGAATAATTGGAAGTTTAATGTATTTAATGAGTTGTACAAGGCCAGATATTGCTTATGTCGTTAGAAAATTGAGTCGGTACACTAGTAATCCCGGAACAAATCATTGGAAGGGTATAGTAAGAGTATTAAGGTACTAAAGATATACTCGTGATTTTGGATTACACTATACGAGACATCCAGCGGTAATAGAAGGATATAGTGATGCTAATTGGATATCAAATATCAAAGACTCAAGGTCTACAAGTGGATATCTATTCACCTTAGCAGGTGCAGCTATATCATGGAAATCTTCTAAGCAAACTGTTATAGCCAGATCAACCATAGAATTTGAGTTTATAGCATTAGACAAATGTGGTCAAGAAGCCGAATGGCTGCGCCAATTTCTAGAAGATATTCCAAGATAGGAAAAACCCGTGCCAGCAATTTGTATACATTGCGATAGCCAATCTGCAATTGGTAGGGCACAAAGTCATATGTACAATGGTAAGTCTAAACATATACGTCGAAGACACAATACCATTAAACAACTAATTGCAACTGGTACCATATCTATTGACTATGTAAAGTCAAAAGATAATTTTCGGATCCGCTAACCAAAGAGTTAAGTAAAGAGATAGTTGCAAAGTTGACATACGGAATGGGATTAAAGCCTCTTGAGAATTTAACCACAGCGGAAAACCCAACCTAGTTGACTGGAGATCCCGATCTAGGTTCTAAATGGATAACCTAACTGTTTAAAGACTTGTAACGTCACTGTGGGGGTTAAACCCATGCCCATTTTTTAAAAGTGACATCCCGAGATAAATGAGTTTAAGCCTATGGCTTTTAATGATTCTTATGCGTAGTAAAGCGGGTTACTTAAAAGAATCACCTATGCGAGAAAGAAGTAGGGGACGCTTCGAGGAGAATTGTGTGAGGCCCAATTCTTAGACCTTCTCACAGAACCAGGCATTGTGTTCCAGGGCCATTAATGGACACAACTATGAGAATTGATTTGTGTTAGGGAGATACCTGTGTAAAGTATATGATCGGCTACACAAAAAGCTAGCAGTTCAAGGACATCGTGTCTACTGATTAGCGAGTAGAGTAAATATATTTTACAAGGGAAGGTTCAAAGGGCAAACCCTACCTATCCTATGCAGGTTTTCGACTGCCGGACTTTATCACCTATCCTCATGAATTTCCTTCATGTGGTGGATTGTTGGAAAAAGTGTGTTTTGAAGGAAATTGGGTATTATTTCCGTAAGGGTAATTTGTCAAATTACTAAATTAATTATGGGTTTGTGTTCTACTCCATGAGAAGAAGAAATCAAGTATTTATTTGTCCAAAATGGTTGTTGGTTGAATAAGATATGAATGCTCAAAAGTAAGTGGGTTGGAAGAAGTAAATGAGGTTATCTCACATTGGAAAGAAATGTAACATTTCCTAGCATAAGTACTTGAGCACAATAGTAGTGTTTAAGATTATGTAGCATAGAGCTTCTCTCTCGCGCGTAGGGGGGTGCAAATCAAGTTCCAATTTGGCTTACGAGTTGCGTACTCGTTCATGTGCGCGTCCTGCGGACACGAATGAACCACCGAATTTCCCTTCCTAGACAAGCCCACCTTTTGTTAAATTTTGTGAATCAAAAATTAATGAGCAGTTTTGATTTGAAAAGTTTTATAACTGCCAAGGATCAATAAAGTTAATTGAAATCTTAATTTAGACATTAAGAACAGCAAATAAAAACTGATTGAATCCAAATTAATTTTGGATTAATAGCCAAAAATCAGTTTTGATCCTTGCCTTTCCTCAGCTATAAAATGGAGTGTTCACAAACAGTTTGACACACAGAAAAAATCCTCCTCCGTTTTCTTTTGCTGCATATTGCTATACATTTTCCCTTGGCCTCCTTGCATTAACAGTAGTGGTGATACTGTCGAAGCACAGTTCCGTTCGCCGGGAAACTTAGGTGCAAAGTGCCCCCGGTCAGCACGTTCTATCCTGGGAGACTAGAGTTCCAACAAGACTCAAGCACACTCGGTGAGGGGACGAATAAGTCTTAAGGAGACAGTGACTAGCATTGGGCCTGTGCAAACAGCAACCTAATTTTCTTTTGTATTTCTAGTTTATATTTGTATTTTATTATTCTGTAATTGTTCTTTTTTGTTGTAACCGCTAACAATAAGTTGTAATTTAGTGAATATTAGTGTTTGTTAGGACCAAATTAGTGTGTTTAATATGAGGTTAAGTACATCTGGACAAGAAAATCATTGGCACCTTCTCAAAGAACCGAACGGCACCGGACCAACAGAATCGGAACCAGTGGCTCTCAAATATATTGGTCTCATTTCAGTTCCAAATTTCTATAGAACCGATGTGTAAGTGTGGCAATTTTGGTGCACACGTTTTTTATTAGTCTAAATATTTATTTTTAGGATTTATGTCTTTCTTTATTTTAGGATAGTTTTGTAAATATATTTTATATTTTATTTTACTAACATACTAATTAGTTTCTTAGTTTTATGTATCTTTTAATTATTTTGTAGATATCTCTCATTTGAATTATGAAGCTACAAGTTAGGAAAAGATGGAGAGTATCTTTTGGAGAATTTCTCTCCAAGACTCACAAGGAAACTATTCTCATCTCTTCACATGTTTGGACTGATGGGGTATAAAGGAAGAGGCTGCCATCTTCATTTGATACACTTTTTGAATACTTTTTGGTTTTAAGAAATTAAAGAGTAGAGTCTTTGAGAGCTTTTTAGTGAGAGTTACTTTGTGAGACAATTTCTTCCATAGAACTTGTTTTTAGTATTTAGTGTTTTCATCTTTGGTAGCTTCTCTTAATTTTATTTTATTATTGTAATTGATCTTAAACGTTTAATAAAGAGAAGTTTTTGTTGTCTACAGCATATTCTTAGGAAACAGCTGCTCCACCATTGTATGCAGCCAATCCAAATGTGATCAAACGCACGCAACACAAAAGTTTGATTCGAATTTGAGAAGACCATTTGAAAGAGAAAGGGCTATCTTTGGATTTAATGTAGAGGGATTTAATGTAGAGTGAAAGCTACCCACAAATCTTTACCCACAATTAAAAAGGGGTGGGTGCATTCTAGAGGCTGAGCAGATTGAGAGAAAAGTTCATTGAAGTTCTAGGATAGGTTGAGTCCCCGGATGTGATTTCATCCCAAGTCACACTAATCTGAGTTGTACACTTCACTTGCATATTTTTGTCTTTATTTTTTATTTATTGAGTCGTCTCCACCATAGTGCTAATGTCCCCCAACTGATTTTGTGTTGTTCTTGGTAAACTCTGTAAATAAATTTATGCTCAAGAAAATCTTTCATAAATAAATGTCTAGTGGCATGTTTTTAGGGAGAGTATTTATCTTGGATTTTTTATGCTATCAATGGTAGTTGAATATTCTCAAGATTTTAGTTATAATTTTTCTTTGTCCTCCATAATTTCTATCATTTGATAAATTTGAAATGTTAAAGATTCTCTTGTGTCCTGGAAGCATGGATCCTCTTGTGCATGTTTGTTCATCTCTGTTTCTCCAGCAATTGTTCCCTAATCAAGTCCAGCTGACGATGTGTCCCTCGATGTAGTCACATCAGGTCCCACATCAGCCTGTCTTTCCGTTGTAACGACCTTTTTTTGCGAAATTGATCACCTCGCATTCTGGTCAAAAAGGGTGAGAGTAAGGAAAAAGGGGGAGAAAAGCTGGATAGTTTGATTATGTTTGGTACTAAAGTTATATCTTGGTACTCTGATTTTTTTGACAATTTTTTGGCAGGTACAGTTCTCAACATGGAATATCTCATTGCCATTTTTTGTGTCAACATTGAATTCAGAGGGAGTTTTTATTTTGGTCGCTTAATAATCACATCATTTTTGTTTTGACCAGAAAGCCATAAATCAGGGGGAGATTGTAAGTGTTGCAATTTTGGTGCACACGTTTTTTATTAGTCTAAATATTTATTTTTAGGATTTATGTCTTTCTTTATTTTAGGATAGTTTTGTAAATATATTTTATATTTTATTTTACTAACATACTAATTAGTTTCTTAGTTTTGTGTATCTTTTAATTATTTTGCAGATATCTCTCATTTGAATTATGAAGCTACAAGTTAGGAAAAAATGGAGAGTATCTTTTGGAGAATTTCTCTCCAAGACTCACAAGGAAACTATTCTCATCTCTTCACACGTTTGGACTGATGGGTTATAAAGGAAGAGGCTGCCATCTTCATTTGATACACTTTTTGAATACTTTTTGGTTTTAAGAAATTAAAGAGTAGAGTCTTTAGAGCTTTTTAGTGAGAGTTATTTTGTGAGACAAGTTCTTCCATTGAACTTGTTTTTAGTATTTAGTGTTGAGTTGGTTTTGGGGGAAACTAGTTCTTTCATAAGTTATAAAAAGTCCACTTTTTAACCCTTAACTCAAAAACCCTACACCCTAAATTCTAAACCCTAAACCTTAAACTCTAAACATTAACCCCTATAAAAACAGGACTTTTTATAATTTACGGAGAAACCAGTTTCCCCCAAAATTTTCTCTTTAGTGTTTTCATCTTTGGTAGCTTCTCTTGATTTTCTTTTATTATTGTAATTAATCTTAAACGTTTAATAAAGAGAAGTTTTTGTTGTCTGCAGCATATTGCTGTAGACGTGTTAAATAATTTGTGTTTGATTTAAATTCCGCTGCAAATTCTGTTTGGTGTAGTTCCTGGTGTAACCACATCAGTATCTACACTGCATCTCTGTTCTTTATTTTTCTAACTATCCTAGCTATCAAAACTTTCACGATGTATTAGTCCCGATCGTGGCTTCATGATTTTTCAACAACAAAAAAAACAAAAACAAAAACAAATCGGACCATAATCACCCTAGTTGGAATGATATTATTAGCGTATTATCATTTTTTTTTTGCCCCACTGAAGATACATCTTCGATCCGCCAATGGTATCAAGAAGAAAGAGATGAGGTTGTTGTTCATTCCTGTGATTGTTATTGGTTTCAAAAATATTCGAGTAAGTTTCAAGAATTCTTAGAATTGTTATTGGTTTCATAAATCTTATATATATATATTAAAGTTGGTGAGGAGGGTTGTGGGTTTGACATATGTACAAGTTTTAGTAAAAGCTTGAATTTGGAGAAGCCACATCAACATCATCCTAAAATGTAATGACTTTTGATATTCTCATTCTTAGCTAATACTATTAGTTAATCATATTAGTAATTATATGAGTTAACTATTACTATTAATATTATAAGTTAATCATTACTATTAATAGTATAAGTTAACTATTACTATTAATAGTATTAGTTAAAAATAGTAGTTACTATACAAGTTAAATATTACTATTAATAGTATTAGTTAACTATAATAGTTATTATATTAGTTAACTATTACTATTAATAGTATTAGTTAACTATAATAGTTACTTTATAACTTAGATTTTACTATTAATAGTATTAATTAACTATAATAGACTATATACGTAAACTATTACTATTATTAGTATTAGTTAATTATAATAGTTATTATATAAGTTAAATTTTTAATTTTTAATATTTATTAATCATAATAGTTACTATATGAATTAACTATTACTATTAATAGTATTAATTTATTCTAATAATAATTATTATTATATAGATTAATTATTGCTATTAATATATATTAACTATTACTATCAATAATATTAGTTAGTTATTATAATAATAGTAATCATATAGAATAATAATTATTATTATTAGTATTAGTTTAAATGATGATTACTATATTAATTAACTATAGTTAAAATATTTTTTTAAGACATAATATTGATTTCCCGTGCAGAGCACGGGTTACCCGCTAGTAATTGTGATGTTTCACGAGTAAATTTCAGACTAAGTTTCAGCAGGTGCATATAAAAGTGTAGTTATACTCCCGCACGTTCTAATTGGTGAAAAGGAAGTTGGGTAAGTATTGGTTTTTTTGTAATAAATGAACATTTTGAGGGCAAGATTCTCCAACGCACTCATATTTTTTTCCATTTATGGAATAAAGCAACTAAAACCTTACAGACAAAAAAAAAAAAAAAAAAAAAGTAAGAACCTTAAACTGAGACGAGACGGAGGGAGTACGTCATTTGCTTGAGTTGATATTGGAAAAGGAGATATAATATCTTTGTAGTCCAATTTTAGATCATTTAGTTGAGTTGATATTGGAAGGAGATATAACATGTGTGTAGTCCAATTTAAGGGTAAATATAAAGTCACAAAAGATATTCACAAAATTTGGCTCATAAAATGATGTGTTAAAATTTTATTGTGCTTTTAACTAAAGTGTGGCGGGTCTACAATCGATGCAGTCAATAAAATATCGACACTTATTTTGTATCTATCATTTTTGTAAACTTCTTTTTTGTGCCCGATCATTGCCCTCAATTTAGATCATTTATGAATGTTACCCCTTTAAAACGTCATATCGTATAATAATAAGATCTTCTATCAGCTTCAATACTCATGCACTCGTATATGTTTCCAATTATAGAATGGCAGATTCTAAACATCTATTTGCTTTTACTAGTTAAATTTCATCAGCCCTTAAAAGTCAACTAATTTGTTGTGATAGCTCGGGGTGTGCTTGGCTCGGTTTTAGGCCGAAACCGAGACCGAGCCGAATGATATCGGTTTTAGGCATTTGGGAACCACCAAGCTTCGGTGTGTTAATGGTTCGAATTGTTCGGTGTCGGTTTGGTTCGGTGCCATTTGTAAATAACAATTGTATTGAAACTATTGATGTAAAATTTCAGTAAAGAAGTTTTATTATGGACAACTTTCAAGCTACCAGGAAACAAAACAGTAAATTTAAAAAAAGAGGGTAATTCGATTTTAGAGTTCGGACACAAAATCGAAGGGTGATATAGTTAGAGACAGAAAGGGAGATTTGGAATTTCGACTTACTACGAACACGAGGTAATCCATTGCCAGCGGTGGAAGTCAACAATTTGTTGTTGTGTCTCCCTTCTTCAGCGCCGTCGTCGATTTAGCCTAAATCAACGAAGAGTTATATACTGGCAGTGGGATCTCCCTTGCAGTAGCAGCGCCGACGATGTAATCTCTCTTTGGCCGTTGCAGCGGTGTGGTTGATTTAGGCAGAGAGCTAGGGCGAATCGCAATTGTCAAATGCGGTGTGCTGGGTGGAAGAGGGGAAAAAGACTATACATATACCAAGTATAAAACGACAGAGTTTCAAGTTATCGGTTCAGTTCGGTGTTCTATCGGTTTTCTAAGATGAATACCTAAACCGAACCAAAATATTCGGTTTTTCAAAACTCTGAGAAAGAACCGGACGGGTCTAAAATGCCTCGGCTCGGTTTTTTCGGTCTCAGTTTTTATCGGTTTTTTTGGTTTTTGTGCTCACCCCTAGATAGCAAGCAGAAGTTTGATCTGTTCCATAGTTAAAGAGTCTAAAGTGAGTCCAAAATCTCAATCAGCAAAGCTTTTAATCCCGTAGAAAGCATGACAATTAAACCAAAAAATAATTGAAAAAATTTGTCACAGTTTGAGCTCAAAATGACATTAAACACTCAAAATGACACCCCTAAAAAAGTCCTCTAAATTTTGTAGTTAAAAACTCCCAAAAAGCACCAACACTTTGAATTGCTTTATCTAACAATGTTCAGCAAACTCATCAATCTTGCAAATTAAAAAAACAAAAAAAAAAAAAAAGTGAGTATTGAAATCATTTCCCACTTCCCAGTAATCTACTAATACATCTTCAATCAACTCGACCGAAAGGCAAAACTCCAACAACAAAGCAAAAAATCATTTTGAACAAGAAGGGATAAACACCATGTACCACATGAAATTTGAAATTAACGAAACGAAAACATTACAGACATCAGACAACCATCCAACTGTACGAATCCTAGTAAACCTAGCATAGAGGTTAGATTATAAATTGGAATCAAAAGAGGGGAAGTGATTACTTTCGATTTAATAGTATTTCGTTTTGGCCCTATCACCACTCCTCTAGTTGGGTCGAGATAAACAAGATATAGTAAACCCTTTTGCATGCAGCAGGGATGAGATACCTCCTTACCCAACCAGCATTTGAACATCACAGGCCAGCAACTTGTTTCACAGGAAATAATCAGGTGTTCTTCGAGTTACATCAGGTTCGCCTCTCCTTGGAGCAGGTTCAAACTGAAGAATGAAATCAGTCAGCAATCTTAGTTTGCATCAAGCGCATATTTCCACCTCAGCACTTTCAGAATGAGTAGTGGTTTTTTTTTTTTTTTTTTTTTTTTTTTGAGGGGGGGAGGGGGGGTGGAGGTGGGGATTGAACCCAAAAAGAGAAGTGATGCAACAAGTCAAGAAACTCAAGAACAGATACTCCCTCCATCCATAAATGACTTTCCAAATTTCATTTTAAGGAACCTGAAAATCTCTACTTTCTATACAATTTAGTAGCCAAGATTCATATATGTTCTTGTAATCCTCTGCCAAACACTAAGCTTTGCAAGTAAAAAGAGACTGGTAAAAAAAATATTTAGAAATAAAGTTTTTAAGAAATGACATTCATTTAGGGACAGAGGGATTATGTAACTTGTTCTTTCTCAATTCCAACACAAACAGCTTACCTACTCGGCTACTCGACGTATTCTTCTGCAACAGTTTCATTATATAAAAGTTGAAGAGTGCTATGCTTATGATATTCCAACATTGCTGACACTTAATGAGATTAAGGATAAAAACACAACTATTTGCGTAAACATGATTTCCAAGTAAAGAACGCAATCCTTAAGATTTAATTTGGATTGTCAATTTATCAATTTGAGAGCAAGTAGGGAGCAATAAGAGAAAGTTTCTCTAACACTCAGGAAGAGGGGTTGCAATACTGTAAGTATCAACAATACTGGTGGTTAGCTGCATGAGGTAAATCATAAGGGCATTACATCAATTTATATGGAGCTGGTAATAGCTGTCTGCACTATCTTGCAAGATATATACATATACTCCCTCCGTCCCTCTTTAATTTACAAAAATTGCCATTTTGGTTGTCCCACTTTAATCTACAAAATCCCAAAATGGAAAGTTTTTAATACTTTTTTAAATAATGGGACCCACTTGTCATACTCACAACAACTACCCACTTACTATTCTCTACTCCACTTTCTCCTTCCTACCCAACCATCTACACTCACAACACATCACCTTTTCTTTAATTCTAGAGCCCAACCTTTGTAAATGAAAGAGGGACGGAGGGAGTATATATATAAAGAGAGAGAGAGAGAGAGAGACCTGGATAAATGTGTGTCCATTGCAGTCGTCAACCTCCAAAATTGATGCCATGTTCCCACATCTGTAACAATAATTTGGTGCACTAAAGATGGTGACAACCTTTTGATCCTGTGGTAAAAAAAAAAAAAAAACAATAAGATCAGTAGCAGTTTTCTTATGATGACAGATAGCGCCTCAAGTGTTCAAGTTTAAGAATTACATGGCCCCAGTTTAAATCCCTCCATGACCAGCTGATGAGCTCTTGCAATGAGCTTTAGGTTGTTGGTATGGTTGAATTGTTCTGATATATCCTAAAAATAAATAAAAAAAAATATTAGTAAAATACGAATACGAAGAAAAATGATGTCACATGTGAAGTGGGCTAGAGGAAATACTTGGCCAAAGGTGTATCCAGCACCACGGGGAGAGATACCCCAGCCACAGCGGTCATCGGGATCAGACCACAAAAGATCACACATAGGGCCTTCATGAGGTACTTCTTGAACACGGTCAAAGTTTCTAATATTATCGAGTGTTTCAATCGAAGGGATAGTCCACCATGCAGACAGAATATTTCTGACTCGACCTAGTACACAACATGAAATCATAAATGAATCCAAACCACATAGAAAAGACATAAATGCAAGTGTACACATACAACCATTTGCACATGTATCTTGGTGTGAAAAAGAGCAATAGTATAAATTTTCAGCCAGATATTACCATACTTTACCCAATTTGAAAAGGAAAAAAACACTCCCTCCGTCCCAAAATGAACTTCTCATTTGCCATTTCTCTGTCCCAAAATGTTCTTCACCTTTCCACAATTTAGGCTTAAAATTGCATTAACAAAAATATATTAAAAGGGTCTGCCAAGTCAAGAAAATGCAGCTATATCCACCGGTATACTTGTATTCCCAGCACGAAACACGCATTAAGGTTGCATGCGCTTGTAAAAACAAACACAACAATCAAAGGTAGTTACTTTTCTTAGTAGATCACTTAATTAAATTAAAAAACCTCAGCTGACCTAAAAGTGCACCAGTGCAATGAAAGCAAGATGGCCCAACCCTATGAAATAACTAGCAAATAATAACCCAGGCAGTGATGCAGGAGATCAACTGAACAATAAATATGTTTACAAAGCTTTCCGTACCAAGGGACTGCTTCATGATAAAAAGTAAGTGCCATGCAAAATCATCGCCAGAACAACCTAATGTATCTAAGCCAGTACTTTGTATACCCTTCCTCCAAAGGATTAATGAAAAGGCCAAACTTGGGAGATGAATATGCTACTAAATCGAGGAGGAAACTAATTGAATTTATCCGCCTTCACCTATTATTTGAAAAGACAAATGAGCTGGGGGTGTAGGGTGTTGCAGGAGAACAATGTCGAGACTTGGTGCATTATCAAATAGAGTAACAGGGTAAACCGACAAGTCGAACTTACCAATGCAGTCAACGGAAAATAGTCAAATAGGTCTGTGAAAATCTTCCAAACATTAGCATTTCCATACCTGGAAAAAGAAATGAATCAAGGCTAGCTGCAAGAAAACTCAAAGGAGAAAAAGAAAGTTTCATGGAAAAACACGCTACTCTACTGATAATAGCAATGGAAGAAGTTCAATGGAAAACAAGCTACTGATGAAAGCAACATAGAATAAACAGGAGCTTGTGTGATGCTCAACTGGTGCATCTTTATGAAACCAAGTGATCGCGCCCTAGTCTATGGCAATTGAGAGATAAGAGCATGTTAGGTCGAAAAAATGCGCAATAATAAATTAAGTTAATAACAACCTATGGTACCCGGAATCAGTTGAAGTCATGCCTTATCCATACATAGGATTCGCTGGTTGGAAATATAGAGAATGTTTGGTTCAACTGGCTTAAGGAAACAATCGTTATATTTATGAATATGACCTTCACTAGTTGCGCAAATAGGTGTATAAACTTAGGTCAAATACACTACTAAAACTACAAACTTCAAGCTGCACTATAAGTACACATTTATTTGTTTATGTATTTATTTGTAGGTACCTGGATCCCAAGGTCTTGCCTTGGGGGAGCAGGACGAGGTCACTTAAAACAATAAATCAATAAATCCCACTGTTACTGAATCTTTTGGAAAACCAACAATTACCTTTCGATTCATATTCTCCTTTCAATCAACCCAACCATTTTACTTCCCCTTCGTCTGACGAGTAAATACGGAGTAAATTGGAAAATCAATTGAAATATAGCAAAAAAGATTTTCCCAAGAAATGTTATGTATTTAAATTCAATTGCCTTCACTCAGCATTGCCTTTCCCATTGTATATAAATGTAATATCAAAAGTGGGGCTACATCGTCCATGAAGGAGAAAGTGGCTAAATGGATCATGAAAGTTTGGGAATGCAAAGTGTTAAACATCATAATAAATTTCTCATTTTTGTCACTTGCTAAAAACAATCTCAATGAACAAGGTTCCCACCATTGTTCGGTCTGGGAAGAGTCTAATGGGCAGTCTTAACCACTATAATCAGAGAGACTGTTTCAGTAGTTTGAGCTGTGACCTCCAGGTTACAAGAATCTTACAGTTAAGCCTACTGCAAAGGCTAATTCCTACTTGCTAATTTAAGTAGAGAGAGCAGGGCAATTGCTAAAGAAAGCTGCAAAATCAGTTATTATTTGGAATTCTGCCCAGAGAAGACAAATGATGAACAACAAAACCGTTATATAAAGTCTCAAAACATTAGTTCACAAAATCACGCTCAAATGGTGACGCCTTTGCATGATCCATAAAATACTTATATCGAGACATCATAGATTTATTTATATTGCGTTTTACTGTTTACCATCAAGGTCTTTCAATATTTTATCATACTTCACAAGGGGATGGTTATTTTTCTCTGCGTACGATAAAGAACAAACAATAAAATCTTGATTTTTAACTTGGAAACTCATCGAACAGAATGGTGCAAGGAACTTACTTCCGGAGGCATTCATCATAAAACCCATAGACTTGAGTAATCTGCACAAAAACATATAGACCAGCGTTCAGCTCATACACAACAATGCATCTCAACTACAAACAAAAAGGAAACAAGAATATCTCATAGAAGTAGGTTCAGAAAAATATTTGCAACTTCAAAAAATGGACGAATTTAGCGCATCACAGGATTCACCGACACTTCTAAGAAACATCATTTTCTATCTCGATATAATGAGAAAAAAAATGTAAATTTGTTTCAGCTTCCATTCCTCGTATGAAAAAATGCTTCGGTTGCCCAAGCAATAATCATCATATAGAGTTCGAGAAATATGAATGAGCAAGACTTCGAGTTAATCACTTCGAAGACCAAGTGTCTTCAGAGCAGCTTCAGCCAGTCACATACAAATGTAAAATCATAAACTAAGGCTCATTTTTCTTGTCAAATGAGGTACCCAACTACAAATGCAAGCTTGGGACCATCAAATATAGAGTAAACTACCAAAATGACCCGCGTACTAACAATATTTTACATATTTACATGTGTACTAACGAAACAACCAATCTAACTTGCGTGCTATATACAAAATAACCAAAATAACCAAAATCGTTAAAAAAGTTAATAAAATTAGATGAGCGTTAGTTTTCTAACGAATATTACTTTCATAATTTTTAAATTTCCCCATAACAACAAACCTTAATGGAGGGGTTAAATAGAAAATTCTTATACCCAAATATAAAAACCAAAACCTAAATTAATCTAACTCAGTCGTTCCTCTTGCCCTTGCCGTCATCTCCACCGGCCACCCACTCCTCCTCAAATTCTTCCTTTCCTTCATCTTTTCCGGCAATCCTCTACGACCCCACCCCCTGCCATCTCTTCCTTCTCCCATTCTTTTCCTCCACCAACACTCCTTCCCGCACCTGCTGCCTCCGTCACAACCACAAGTATCATCTCTCCACGGCAAGTACCGTCTATGGGTTTGTGCTTGTGTCCTACAAACCGTTCTTCGACCGCCACTAAGACCCCCGCCATCTTCGCCCTCTTACAAGTACTCTCTCCGGGCCTCACTGTCTCTTCCCTTCACGCAAGCACCAGCTTTGTGTTCGTGTGTTTGTCCAGAAATTGGCAAATCTAGAAATATCTACATTGTCGATCTAGAAAGATCTACACAGATCAGGTTTATGTTCGTGTGTGGTTGTTTTCGTGTGTGTTTGTGCTTTTGTGTGTATTTGTGGTGCAAATCTGGGTTTTTGTGGCTAAATTGAGAAACTATGTTTTTCATTTTTCTCTTCTTGTTTGTGGGCAGATCTGGAGGTAAACTGGTAGAAGATCTGAGGATGAACATGGCAAGAGATTTTTGAATTTTCCAACAAGAAATGGCGTTTGTTTTATTTGTATACTCCCTCCGTCCCATAATAATGTGGACAAATGGGTTTTGCACGGAAATTAAGGGATGAATAGTAGTGGGTAGTTGTTGTGAGTGTGAAAAGTGAAATAGGAGAGAGAAAATGGGGTAGGGAATAGTAGGTTGATTGGTGTTGTGAGTATAAAAGTAAAGTAGGAGAGAATTAGTGGGATGAATAGTAAAGATTCTTTACCATTTTAGGAAAGTGTAACTTATCAATGGGACACCCAAAATGGCAATTTGTCCACATAGTTATGGGACGGAGGGAGTATGTGACTTTTCTGTCAAAGTTTAGCTTGTTATATCTTGTAATTTGATAATCAATTTCGTTTTATTGAATTTTTGATGTCTAATTGGTGGCGGCTGTGGCTGCGATGGCAGCGGTGGTGGTGATGGTTTTGGGACGGAGGAAGTAATGGATATTGAATTTTGTTGAACATAAAATAGTATTGTTGAAATCAGATTTAAATATTATTTTTGTGAGCAATATTACATTTTTTTATGACATTTTAGATCACAGATTTTGGATTTAATTATCAAGAAATAGAATTTTTTTTACTGTTTATTTCTATCCTTTTTCTTGAAAAATTATTAAATACTAATTTTATTATAAATCTGAAATAAAATGTAAATAAAAGGTCCAAAAAGTAATTATTAAATTTGTAGTTAATTGTTTCAAAAAGAAAAGGTTTGTAGTTATAGGGGGCAATTCGAAAATTATGATAGTAATATTTGTTATAAAACTAACGTTCATTAAATTTCATTAACTATTTTAACGATTTTGGTTATTGAGTCTATGGTACGCAAGTTAGATTGGTTGTTTCGTTAGTACGCAGGTAAATATGTAAAAAGTTGTTAGTACGCGGGTCATTTTGGTAGTTTACTCATCAAATATATTCTTTGAGAATGAATCTGCTTGTCAACCCAAGCATAATACCGATCACACAAACAGCTTATCTGACAAATAATGCATCAGCATGACAGCAGTGATACTCGTGTGCAATATGGTGAAAAGAATGTAGAGAGAAACTAATAATGTGAAACTAACCAGAAGCTGTAATCGGGTCAGATGCTTTACAATATATATACAGTTTTGTAATGAACTACACAAGAACTACAATTTTATCAATGCGGTTGTGCATATAATGAAAGAAAGGCGAAGAAATATGATGAAAACACTTCATTCAACTGGATTGAGAACAAATGAGGCAGTAGAAAACCTGACGACTTTCATGATTTCCTCTGAGAATTGTGATTCGCTGGTGATAACGCACTTTCAGAGCCACCAAGAGCTGAACAAATTGCAATAGAACAGTCAAGACTCAACGCACATATTCACGAAAAAATGCATTATTGTGGCACAAACTTTATTTAATACTCCCTCTCCCCTCTCCCCCCTCCCCCCCACACACACTCATACGCACACAAAAAGGCCCACTATCCTTTTTGGTTTATCCTAAATAAGGAAATAATTACAGTGCAATTTCAAAAGGCACAAGCAAGTCAAGCATCATCCATAAAAAGTTTGAACTTGTTCAATGGGACTACTTTTTGGCACAAAAAGGGCAGCCCGGTGCACAAGGCATCCCCGCATAGCGAGGGTCCGGGGAAGGGTCCCCAGGGAGTAATATTTAATCATTCTCTCGAGCAAGGGTATGTAAACTATGAAGTAAAATCTTGCTGAATGTAAATATTTATCAACTCTTCCAGCAGCGTTCTGCCTCGAGGGTTCACATAATATTTACACTATTTTATTGTCACGCTTCCACAAAGCATTGTGCGAAAAAGATATTTTTACCCCCCCCCCTGTTTCTTATTTTTATTACTATTGATAAAAATTTGGTGCCTCCCCACCGTCCCTCTCAAATGCCCAACTACGTGAAACAATCCGAAAAGAATTTTCGGTGCCTCCCCACCGACCCTCTCAAATGCCCAACTATGTGAAACAACCCCAAGAGATGATGCAGGTGCACTCCCAAAGGCAAATATAGCAATAAGTACTTAATTCATTTTTCAAATAGCATGCTAGATGATACTCCCTCCGTCCCAAAATGAATTTTGCCCTTCCCTATTTAGTCTGTCCCAAATAAACGTAGCGTTTATAAATTAGAAAATAGTCTTAATCCATATTTACAATTGTACAAGCAATGCACAAACAAGTAAAGCATATTCCTTAAAAAGGTTTACAAGTCAAATATGACATTTATCATGGAATGGAGGGAGTATCAATAAGCAGGAAAAACAGATGTACACCAATGGTAATATGTTTCCCTAGAAACAGATATGGCACTTACCGTGACAGTTTCAACTGAATAATACCCCCGATCAACGTAATCCCCATAAATAAATAATTTGTATCTGGACACTGTCACAAGTAATGAAAAACAAAAAAAACATCAGACAAACGAAATCCATAACAAAAGATTGGCATCAAAAATAAATAAGTATTGCTGGCAAATATCTAAAAAAACAGAGAAGCATTTAGGATAGATCTTTTTGTATGCAAATCAGCATGCGAATAAGATATTAATGCCTCAATAACTAATTTTGGACATGGAATCCATTAATAATTGTAAATCAGTAATTCTTAAGTTTTCCCTCGCAGAGAGATGGCAGTAATATGCAAATGTGAGTAATTTTGGACATGAAATCCACTAATTATTGACAGCAAAGTATCCACTTTCCTTTCCTGGAATGCTAGAATCATATGTGCCCACAAGTTGAGATCCACATCTGAAGCGTTTGTACTAGTTTCTTATTGTAAATGGGTAAATTTGGTTTACTTAATCTGTCTGCCCAGGTAAAGTGGATACTTTTGTGATAGGAAGGGGTACTTTGATATTCCAATTCTCCCAAACTCCAGCCTACCACCCATGAGATTTGAACTTGTACATCTAAGCGTTCATGTATATTTTTTAAGAACTAAGCATTCATGCATACATAAATGATATGGACCATGACAAACAAAGTGGACGATGGCAACAAGCAGTTACTTCAGATATTTATCCTGCAGTGTAGAACTTTACCCTAATTGAACTATCAAAATAAGCACATCAGACTATTTTGTCAACTAATTGACATATTTTAAAAGTTTGCATTTTTTTCAATTATTCATAATTAACACAGAAAAGTGAGCATTATAACAAGCTAAAACATCATGTGTCACCTCTGATACTGAATGCATATTCACCCGTCTCAGCTTCACTTCTAGTGTAGAAACAAAATAACATTAGTAGAATCGCGTTAAATAAAAGACATACCTTTCCACCAATTCGGAAAAGTTCCGCAAGATCATGAAACTGCCCGTGAATATCACCACAAATTGTAACCGGGCTTCTAACAGGCTGCGCATAAGAGGTAATCACTAAGTCTTTGAAGTATCAGCAAATTTGAGTTGCGTTATTATAAATAAAATCATAATTGTAATTTAACAACTCTAAGACATAAACCAAAATGGTAAGAACAGGATGTGCGTGTTTCAAATTATTTCTCGTCTCAATGTGCACACTTATTGTTGAGCGCGGGAATTAAGGAGTGAGTATGGATATTCAAAAATAATGTGAGTGCACAAAGGGTTGTGAGTATGATAAGTGGGATGGGATTTGCAAGTGAAACCCACAATTTAAGTGCGTGAGTAAGACAAGTTGGGTGAGGTAAATAAAATAAAAATGATAAAAGTTGTTCGCTTTAGGAAGTGGGATACATCAATGGCACCCCCTCCCTCCCCCCAAAGGGAAAGTGTGCACATTGAGCGGGGGAGGGAGCTGTGATGCTCGGGCTCGGGTACAAGTGTCTGACATGGGTAGGGATCCGAGAGTAATCCTCCAAAATTTTAAGATTCTACACCAAATGTGGTGAAAATAGCCACATCCATGTCCTGTGGACATGGCTACTTTGGCGAAATTGAAGGGTTCGAGCATCATAGGGAAGGAGTACGTAATATTCCTTTGAAGTGATTGTATCCTTATTTGAGGTATCCCTGATTAAAAAGGCACACTTGCGTTTCATGCACAACGATTCATTTCGAATCTAAAAAGTCAAGCACCATTACTACATTTGTTACTTAATTTGGTAACTAGTTTCAGACCACTAAAAAGAGCGATTCACTTTGTTTCTTTCAAAATAAAGATGTACCAAAAGCCAAACAGGCTAAATCAATGATAATATCCAAATAGATCATGCTTCTAATATAACTAAAAATATTTCATGACTTTATTTTTAATTTTCAAACCTGTAAGTAAATTTTACTTCATACTGTCAAACATAAAAGAAAAATAACACTCAATCAGGAGTTACTAGCTGTTATATCCATGATATGCAGTTACTAAAACCATATTGATGGCAAACAGATGTAGTAACCATACATTTGCCGATAAATCAATAGCAACCATACCTGAACATTACTTTCCTCCATTAGTATCTCTTTTGCCTTCTCACATAATCCCCTAACCTATATCAAAGCAAAACACAAACTTTCCACCATCAGCTTGACATCAAACATCTATTAAACGCATATACATCCAACAAAGGCATCATCATATCCTCTACAAAGCTACATATACCAAAATAGCCCTAGTGGCAAAAAAAGCAACGGTTTTCCAAGGTTCTTGCGTAGCACGGCCTTTACCAAAGAAAAATCATCCAAGGGGAAAAATAAAATAATTTTAAAAAAACATACGGCAGGACTAAATGTACAGTGGCATCAACTGGCTAAAGAAAAAATCTTCGCAGTCATATTTAAGAAGAAAGAGCATAAATCCATCAGAATCATTGCAGCTTACGCAAGATAGCATACATCAAATGCAGGTTCTCCATTCAACTTGTGGTGATCCAACAATTCCCTTTACATGAGTATATATATTCAGAACGTCTTTACCTCAGGCCAAACCATTCGACACTTTCCTCTTTGATCAACAAAAGGGTTTGGCCTCTGGCAAATCAGTCTTTGTGTTCAATTATCAACTGTCGTTGAGATTCTTATGTAAATTTCAATTATTAACTGTTGTTGGGATTCTTATGTAAAAAAGAGTTAATGGAGTTGCAATAGCAGCTAAAATCTTCTGCAATGAAGTAATTTGGGTCTGGGTTAAATGTTAATCACTTTCCCGTAAATAAAGGCTTGTATGAAATGAAGGTTCTACTAAATAGCAATTTCATTCCAGGGTATAAAATGAAAATGTATTGCTTGCAGGAAACGTGTTATAAGGGGGGAATCTGTCTAGATAGGAAAAATGATATTCACTTAAGAGTTTTTCTCTAATCTTATGAGCGCGAGTAATTCCAAAATATTTATAAAGCCACAGCATGGCCCACCCCACCAGGAAAAAAACAAATGTTTCAGTAAGCATCTTTGGCCCGCAGTGGAAAATTCCCGGGATCTCTCTCAGTCTAAATACCCTTGAACATAACGATATTATGTGTCAGAAACATACTCAATAGAACTTGAAAATTTAATAAAATCATGTTGCATAAGTTTCAACTAGACAGCAAATATATGTCAGCCCTAAAATTGTTTAGACCAATAAGACTAACTTCCTCAAGCTGGTTACTCATCTAGCTCAAGTTGACCTATACCACAGTGACTAAGTAAGCACGAAATAATCCATCACCTGAGCACCTCAAGCCATGAGCCAACATTCAGTCACCATTGACAGTGTCTTAGAGAAATGGATATCTACCGAGTCTACATTACCTTAAAATCAGACAAAAAGAAAAGTTGAAAACACTCCCCTAACCTTAAATCACCCCCCCCCCCTTATCCTCCTCATCCAAGCCAACATAACTAATGGAAAAAAGAATATTGCATTCAAAACAAGGATGTTCAAAAGCCGACAAGCTAGCAACCAAAAAGACAAAAGGTCAAACAACAAGACAAGAGAAATACAAGATACACCAAACTGTTCTGAAGTGTCTTCCATCCTTTCCTAGGAATAGGTCAGTGATGGGAAACCATAGAACATAGCAAAAGCCCTAGCTGAAAGAGAAGCCAGATAGAAAAGCAAGCTAACGAAACCGTCTTCTCACCAAAGATTCTTGAGTACCTTTAAGTATAGGTCCACCATAGAATGATAACGATGGCCTCTTCACTTTTTTCCAAAACCATCCCATTCTATATCTAGTAAACCATCTACTGAGATAAAGGGCTAGTCTATGACTCACACCATAACCCCAAATTCCAGCCACTATTGCAATGAAGGAAGAAGTGTCGATGTGATTCACCACTTGCCAACATACAGAGAGCACAAACCATCTGGACTCAACTTACTCTCACAAAACCAATCTCTCTCTATAGTCTATACATATGTATATACTCC
>JAOWBW010001854.1:0-48796 GCA_026119855.1 Campanula takesimana | reverse complement strand
TCGGCTTCGAAATGACTGCCATTGTCTGATATAATGAGGTTAGGAACCCACCCCATACCGAACATGATGTTCTCTTTGATAAACTGTGCTACCTTCTTGGAATTCAGCACCTTATAAGACTGAGCTTCGACCCACTTCGTGAAGTAGTCGACTGCGACGAGGACGAATTCATGACCATTACTACCGGACGGTGAGATCTCCCAATAATGTCTATACCCCACGTGGCGAATGGCCAAGGCGTGGTGGAACTATACAATTCGTGTGGGGGGATGTGGTTGAGGTTGGAGCATACTTGGCACTTGTGACACCGTCGAACCCATTGAATACAGTCTGTCTCCATGGTAATCCAATAATAACCCAGCCGAGTGATCTTCTGTCTAAGCATCCTCGCATTCATGTGGGGTCAGCACAACCCGTTGTGTACTTCTTCCATTATTGCTCCGCTTTCTGTTGTTGTCGACACATAAGAGCAACAGACCGTCGTAATGCCTCTTGTACAAAGTATCGTCTAACAGCACAAACTGCCCCGCCAATCTTTGAGTGCTTGCAGACTCTTGGCCTTCACATCTCCGTCAAAGGACATCTCTCCGTGCTTAGGAACTTGTAGATTTGGGCGTACCACTGATCTCCATTTACCTCTGCATCGATCTGGATCTCACAGCAATAGGCGGGGTTCTCCCTTCGTCCAACCTGAATGGTTTACACGGACCTTCCTTCTGGAATTTCAACTAAGGAGGCTAATGTAGCTAGAGCATCTGCGAAACTATTTCTGTCTCGTGGCAGGAAATGGAAGGCTAACTTCTTTGAACTGTGCTATCAACTCATCCATGTAACTTGGTACCGCTGCAGGCAAGGATCAATAGTTTTCCATTTCTTCGCGTTTGGTTAATAACAAAGCAGAGTCTCCATACACTTCTAAATCTTTTACGTTGCGTCTCTAGGGCGGCCTCCAATCCGGCTATACACGCCTCATACTCGGCGGCGTTGTGGTTGTGAAAAGTTTAGCTTGATGGCTATGGGAGTGTGCTCATCCTTGGGATCAATAAGTAGGAGTCCGACTCCATTCCCTCGTTTGTTTGCAGCTCCGTCAAAGAATAATTGCCACCTTTCTGCGATCTCAATTGCGAAAAATGTCATCATCCGGGAACTCGGGGTCGGGTCCTCTCGTCTCGGTGCTTGGAGCGTCTGCGAGCTGATCGGCCATTGCCCTCCCCTTGATTGCCTTCCTCGGTACATAAGTAATGTCGAACTCTCCCAAGAATACCGACCATTTAGCGAGTCTCATAGAAAGAGATGGTTTATCGAACAGGTACTTGATAGGATCCATTTTCGAGACCAGCAGATCGGATGGGATACCATGTAGTGTTTGAGCTTCGTCACCACCCATACTAGGCCTATGCAGGTCTTCTCGAGCACGGAGTAATTGCGTTCGCTACCTTGTAACTTTCGACTGACAAAGTACACTGCATTCTCAATCCGGGGAATCTTTGGCTTCTTGTGCTAACATGGCTCCGACGGCGGTATCTGTCACAGTTAAGTACAGTAGCAACGGCTTCTCCTTATGCGGCGGGCCGCAGGATTGGGGTATTCACCAAATATTGTTGATCCTTTTCGAAGGCTATCTGGGCAGTCATGATCCCACTCCACACTGGCTGTCTTCTTCATTAACTTGAAAATTGGTTCGCAGATGGTGGTCAGCTGATTGATAAACCGACTGATGTATTGCAGGCGTCCTATGAATCCTTTTATCTCTGTCTCGGTACGGGGTGGCTTCATCTCCAGGATGGCTTGAATCTTCCTTGGGTCGGCTTCGATCCCATTCTCGGTGACCATGTACCCAATACTTTCCCTCTACGAACTCCAAGGTGCATTTTGCCGGTTCAAACGCATGGCGTGCTCTCTCAACCTGTTGAAGAATTTTCCTGAGATCTATCCAGTGCTGGCCATCAGCCCCTTTTGAATGTATAATCATGTCATCCACGTACACCTCAAATCTCCTTGTGGATCATATCGTGGAATAAAGTCGTGACTGCCCGTTGGTAGGTAGCCCCCAGCGTTCCTCAGCCCAAATGGCATGACGGTATAGCAAAAAGAGTCCCCCATGGGGTGGTGAAAGCTGTTTTTTTCTTGATCCTCCTCAGCCATCTTGATTTGGTTATAGCCGCCAAACCCATCCACAAACAACTTGACCTCATAGTGGGCGGTCGCATCCACCAACATGTCGATATTTGGCAAGGGGAAGTCATCCTTTGGCGTGGCTTTGTTGAGATCCCCGAAAATCCACACATACTCTGACTTTACCGTTGGATTTCCTGACAGTCACCAGATTTGATAACCAAGTTGGATATTCGATCACCCTGATGAAACCCACACGGAGTAGCTTCTCGATCTCTTCCTTCACTTGCAAAGACCATTCTGGCTTAATGCGGCGCGCTTCTGCTTGACTGGCTTAGCGTCTGGCGCTGTCCGGGATCCTGTGCTCTACGATCGAGTTGTCGAGCCCCGGCATGTCCTTATAAGACCATGCGAACACATCCACATATTCTTTGAGTAGCTCGCTCAGTGCTTCCCTTTCGGTTTCCGCTGAAGAAGCTTCCAATCTGCGTTTCCTTAGGCTCGACTTCGGCCCCCAAATTCACGCATGTTAACACCTCATCATCGGCAGCTTGGGCTCGAGATTCTTTTTTATTAATACCTGTTCGGAGATTTCTTTAATGTATTCCATCATTTAATGTCTCTGTGTCTGCCTCTTCTAATGAATCATTATTAACTAAGTGTATATCGTTAGTTTGATTATTAGCTAATTTATCAGTTAAAAGAGTGACCATGGAGGGATACTCGGAAAGGGTCGAGGGTTTTCATTGATGGCAAAAGGGAAAATAGTGTTTACAACAAGATCATAGTCTTCGGACGTAAGGTCGTTAGACTGAGAGGAAGACTCAAATTCAAAAATGTAAACACTAGACTCTGGGGACGGGGATTTTGGGCGAGTGACAGGAGATGCTGCGGGAGTGGCGACAGGAGAAGGAGTAAGCCCCAGTGTTCCCATCATAAATTCCGGAGTAGCTATAGGTCCCCCAATGATGCACAATTCTTGAGCTTGTCCCCCATGGGTACCACCAATGTCCTTGGGTCTACCTTATCTTCAGAATCGTCCCCGATGACGGCAACCATGTCTTCGTGCAGCCCCAGATTACCCAGATGTTGAAGCAGATATTGGCCGTCCCACGTCTCAGTCAAACTTGGAGTTTCTGCGGCTTCTATTGCTGGCTTGTCAAGGGTTGTGGCTTCAAGTTGATCTGCCAAGTCTTCTGCAACCTTGGTGGAGTACTCATGCCTGATGGTTCTAACTCTGCCCGTGGCTTTGTCATATTCCATGTAAGTCAGCTTCATGTTGGACCGATCGAATTCCACATCTCTGAAAATCTCGAACCCTTTCTGCAACCTTGGCGGAGCCCCATTCCTCGTTACGGCTTGGACATCTAACGGGACCTCTTTCTGGACCATATTCACTTGGCCGACGGCCTCCTTTCCACCCCTAGGAGGCGCAGGCGCAGTAGGAGCCTTTGTAGCGGAAGGAGCTGTTGTTGTTGGTTTCGGACTTTCCTTTGGTGGCACAATCCCAGTGAACCTGCTTCGTACCTTACTCCGGCGTCAACCATTCCCGCAAATCAGGGAAGTAACCATTACCTATAGCTGCTTTCATCTCTGGTAGCAAGCACTTGTAGAAAATCTGTTTCTGTTCCTTCGCTTCTGGTGGGTATTGGACCTCGCACAACCGATGATTCCACCTCTTGTAAAAATCATAAATAGCCTCGCCGGGCTTTTGCATAGTGTTCTCAAGATCTGTTCGATTCACATGCCAATCCAAGTTAGCTTGATACTTCTCACAGAAAATGGCAGTGATTTGATCCCACGTTTGCCTCTCGCTTGGTTCTAGCCCCAAGAACCAACGCAGAGCTATACCATCCAAAGTGCTATGGAACACGCGAGCCATTTGTTCGTTGGTGCAGTCACGAGCCCTCATGGCCAACACATAACTATCCAAATGAGTCTTAGGACACGAGTCACCATGAAACATCGCCACCTTAGGCATCTTGAAATCCTTGGGGAGAGCCCCCACTTGGCTAGGGTTGATTGTCTTGGTAGTCGGTGCACTTTGCTTATCCACGGTCTCGATCAACTTTCGCATTTGCTCTTACATGGCCATGACCACAGGGTGATTGGAGATGTCGGGGATAGTTTCTGACAGAATGACGGGAGGAGTAGTAGAAGCAGTAGCAGCGGCCATCCCAATACTCAGAGGCAACGAGGGTGCGGGTAGTTTGCTAGCGGAGAGGTAGCCACCAAGCAGTTCAGGGGAAGGTTCATAGACAGCCTTGTTCTTGCTCATGGTAGTGAAACCTTGTTGGGTGTAGAGAGAAGGAGGTGGAACATTGCGGTAGCTTGGGAATGGGAAGGTAGTAGCATTAGTGTTGGGGGGACAGTTGGTATTGACCTCTTCATCCTCGACATAAATGAAATTCTCCCCGTCGGGGACCAGTTTAGTCCCCTTTTGTTGAATGTGACCCTTCAACTGTTGGTTCTGGTCTTCCAGCATCTTGTTGCTTTCCTCGAGATTTTTGATCTTGGCTTCGAGACCGGCGAGGAAGTTCTGGAGGCTTGGGGGAATGCCATTGAGAGTAGCCTCGGTGTTGAGCTCGGCGGCACTAGCAGGAGGAGCAGAGGCTGAAGCTGAGGCAGGAGTTGACATTGCTGATGACGAGACTGAGAACGTGGACGGAGTAGAAGCTTCACGTTGTAGTCGACCACCCAAACGGATCCAAACTCGCTTTGCTGAAAGATTGAAGGGTAATGGAGCTTTAGGAGAGGGGGAAGGCTCATGCAAAGTATATTTTAATTTACAAAAACATACATTATTTACATCCTAATTGGTTGGAAGGGATACCCCTTTTTCGCAACTAGTTAGAAGACTACGATCAGTGGAGGCCATCACTACGTCTATAGACCCCTCGTTTTTCACCTGCATTGCACACCCCCAAACGGACAATTTGGGCGAGGGTCCTATAGGGCAAGCGGCTTCCATCAACCATCGGATCCTACGACTAACCCTTCCTTAAAGGCATTTAACGTGACGTCTATGTTACATCCTACGCAAGTTAATGATGAGCGGAGATCTTGACAATAAACACTCATCTCACCATGGCACGTCCCTTGTAGGGAAATCACTTTTTTGTGCACTTTCTCTCAAAGATCTCGATTCATCATTGACTTGGGGATGACTCGACATAGACAGCACGTTAATTGACTATTAAGGAAAAGCTAGCCAAACCAACCGGTCAAAACCTAGGTGTGACACCTATACTAGTGTGGGTTGACACGGGTTAGGTAAAAGGTTCCCACCGCTCGCGGAACGTACACGGTGAGTGGAGTAGACGAGTGACTCGAAAAGAGGGCGACAGTAGCGCACAAATTCCTGCACATCGAATACTCCGGGTAATGGGGACCTGTGCAGTGCTGACACGGACTAGTGGTAGTGTGTGGCAAGAAACTAATTCCTTTTAAGGAGAAAAGAGAGAAGTTTTTTGATGTTAGGATGATGCAATGCAATGCATGAGAGAGAGAGAGAAAGACATGTACAGGGGAGCATAGCAGAGTTTTGTTTGACCCTAATACTAAGGTGAAGATAACAGGGGTACAAGGATACAAGGTATATACCAAGTACAAGTGTCAACAAAGTACAAGTATAACACTGCGGGGTGCGCGGGTGCATGTGTAAACATGGCAAGTATGTGAGGTGCATGTGTTAAACATGGCAAGTGTGTGCATGTGTAAACATGGCAGGTGTGTGCACGTGTAAACATGGCAGGTGTGTGCATGTGTAAACATGGCAGGTGTGTGCATGTGCAAACATGGCAGGTATGTGAGGTGCATGTGTTAAACATGGCAAGTGTGTGCATGTGTAAACATGGCAGGTGTGTGCATGTGTAAACATGGCAGGTGTGTGCACGTGTAAACATGGCAGGTGTGTGCATGTGCAAACATGGCAGGTATGTGAGGTGCATGTGTAAACATGGCAGGTGTGCATGTGTAAACATGGCAGGTGTGTGATGCATGTGAGGACATGGCAGGTATGTGAGGTGCATGTGTACACATGGCAGGTGTGCATGTGTAAACATGGCAGGTGTGTGATGCATGTGAGGACATGGCAAAGTATGTGAGGTGCATGTGAGGACATGGCAAACATCATGATGTGAACGAAAGTTAGACCCACTAAGTTTGAAAAAGTTTCAAAGCAAGTCCCCAGCAGAGTCGCCACTGTGAATACCCCTTTCCGATGAAGCGACGCATGGGAAGTATCTTGTGATTATTTTTATTTACAAAGGGAATATTCTTAACGACATTAAAATTATGAGAGTCGCCACGCCGTTTTAATTAAAGCCAAAACATTGAAAAAAGCATGTTTAATGGGTTCGGGGTCAAATTACAACAAGAGAAGAATATTGGACGTTATCACTCCTATTGCCCGAATTGATCGGTCTTTCTATCATGATGAATGTGTTAGTAGTGTGTTAGTGATTGAGACCGGATCCGAAGATTGCCTACGTTCCTCTCAATGTGAGAAGCTCAGGTCAGCGTAGTTCGCAGAGAATTAGAATAGGCAGAAGAATCGGGATCATGCATAATGAGGGAGGGAATTACCTAAAGATTAGGGTTTAGAAGTAGTTCCTAGATCATCCTCGGGTTGATGAACCCTCGATCATCATCGGCTATGAAATAACATATAATTATGAAGATCGCAACCCTAAATATAGCATAAATAAGGTTTTAATCTATGAACACGAAGAACATGCGAAGAACATATTATGAACATATGAATGAGCATGCAAAGAATATGAAGAAACTATGAATAAACATGTACGAACATGAATATAAAAGATCTACATTAAAAATAATGCAAGAACACGAAGAAAAAGTTAGAAAACTTACCTATGTTGGCAAGAAATAAACCTTGATCTTCTTGGAGGTTTGAATGCTTAATTAGAGAGCAGAATTGTGTTTAAGAACTCCAAAACTCGTACTTTAGAGCTCTCAAACTCGGATCCTTAAACCAATAGCCTGGAGTGGTTTATATAGTAAACTGATGGGAGGATCTGATGGTCCAGATCATCCGGCGCAAGGTTGGCCGCCTGGCCATTGTTGATGCCGGTGACAATAGTGGCCGCGTGGCCAAGATCAACGCGGAGCAATGTTGGCCGCGTGGCCAAGGCTGCCGGCTGACTTGGTTCTTAAGCTAGGGTTTCACTGTTGCTTCATGGTAACCCTAAGTTGCCTATTTTGATGGATTTTGTCATAAATGAGATATTTTGGGAATCCAGGACAAGTCTTTGCAAGGTTTCTAATTCCTATAAAGTCCTTGTATTTTTGGGAAAGTCCTAATAAACTCATTTTCAGGTCGGGTACTAACAGGGGTGTATAGGTTCACGTTTATTATGAGTGCTGGGGCTGAGTAATAACCGTGAATCTATGCATCTGTGACCGTTTGCTCCTACCTTTGATCACGGTAGGGGTCTAGCTTCCTCTATTATTGGAGAATTATGCAAAATGATTGAATAGCTTTTTTTATTCTTGGGTTAAGATACTGGGTAACGGGTCTCCATTGATATTATGAAGCTACGTTCGTTATGAAGGCCTACATCAACGGTAACATCGGTTGAAAGTTTTGGTTATGAATGGGTATGGAGTAATAAGGAGAAAAGAAATATCCTTTGTAATGTGTACTTAGTTATACGTGTTGCCTAATTGGTAGGATTAGCTACTCATATGACTTCCTACTTGATGCATTGCTATATGTGATCCTTCTATGCTTCATTATCATATGTATGCATATCATGTAGCTGTAGTAGTAACTTACTGAGATTTTATCTCACCCCGTTTCTTGTTTCTTTGTTTTCCTTAGATTCCAAGAAGACTAGTGATAGCACGAGGTGAGGATCGTAGTAGCAAGCTCTTTTCGGGGGAAACCACTTTTGGGTAGGTTAAATGTTACTCTTTAGTTGTGAGGACGACGGTTAAATCTGAGTGAGTTGAACTCAGAATTTTTGGGGTACAGTTGTGTATATGTATATTTCGGGGCGTTACACATATAAAATCAAAATATAGATTCATTAAGAATTAAATAACATTTTTTTAATGTTATAAGTCTTAAAGGGAGATGACTGAGTAGGTGAATTAATATTTTGGTTATAAAAAATCTCTTAACTATGAATCAAACTAAACTAAAAATTAAAACATCTAATAAATATATATGCATATAATAAATCCTAGAGATGAAGCATTGGATAAAAAAGATTTGTGATTACCAAACTGCTTCTATTTTAAATTTAATTAAATTGATTGATTATATTATGATATGAAATCAATGATAGATTCATCATGAATTTAATTAATTTTGTTTTTAAAATATTCATGTTATATATACTAAAGGGATATGAATTTAACTTGAATAAGTTTGAGATTATCAAAGGCTCATATTTTAATTTAATTAATAGAACTCAAATAAAAAATAATGAAGAGGCAAACTCATCATGTATTAAAATAAATAAAAGAACACTATGTAATAAATATAAGTGATAACAAAGTAAATATATTATTTAAACGATAAAAAAATTAATGTAATTTTTTAAAAAAAGTGGAAATAAATTTAAAAATACCGCGTGCGGAACACGAGATTCATGCTAGTAAATAATTATATTTAGTAGTGACTATGAGTAATAATAAATATTCATCTTCGAATTCAATTGAGATAGTAATAACAATTGGTAAGGATTAAATGACTTTAAATTTTGTTCAAGAATCCTACTCCTTCATTTATAGAAAGAAAGATAATCTTATTTGGCATTTTAAAATCGATACAAGTAAACGTTGATCAAATATTAGTGTAAATATAATTATTCTAGTGACAACTTAAAAAGTATAGTTAATAAATCATTAAAATTTATATCAATAACAACATTTAATTTTTTTTAAGATAGTTAGAACATGGACTTTAGAAATTTAGTCAAAATCAATTTTATTGATCATAAAATCAAAGAGAACCGTTTTGGAGCGACGAGAGCATAATTTCCATTTTAATACCCCGTTTTTAATGAATGTTCATAAAAATTCTAAATTTGCTCATGATTAAAAATAAGTGTTTTTTTTTTTTTTTTTTTTTTTTTTTTAACATTCATTTTAAAATAGAGGAAAGTGGGAGTATTAAATTAGGGAAAGTAGAAGGGCAAATAGCGCATTACTGCCTCTAAGTTTCACACAAATTGCAATGTAAGTCCCAATACCAATTTTGGCAATTTAGTGCATCATGTTTGCAGTTTGTGGCGATATGAGACATTATTGGATGACAATTAAAAAAATTGATGAAAAATCTAACAACCTTTTTTGAAAAAAAAATCATTATTCACCCATGTAGTTTAATCATTTTTCTTTTGCCCCCACTTTGTTAATAGATTTGCATAAACAAAAGCAGAAGACATAAACAATGTTAAATTCACCACCACCGGCTACTACCACCACTTCCCAATCACAATTGTGACCATGTCCACCGCGGGGGAAGGGGAGTGACGGCTGGGAATAGGTACAAAAATGGAACTTTATTTAGTTTTTTTTTTTTTTTTTTTTTCTTAAGCTAACTTTATTTAAGTGTTACTTACCAATAACATATCCAACCTAATTTTGAATTTTTATATCTCTTATAATTCAAGTCCTTAGAATAGTTATCATTTTTTTTTTTATCTAAGTATAGATTAATTACCATGATTTCATAATCTCCGGAGAATAGAAAACAAATTAGGTTTAGGTTGTGTTATTTTATGGATGAGATGTTATCTACATGAGAAAATAAATATTAAGTTAGTGGTGCAGTTTTGAAAATTATAAATTACTTTTTTTAATTTTGAATCACTAACTACAAGTTTTTGTTTTTTAAATATAAGTTTTTTTATGTCTTCCTCTTTGGAGTATTGTCGATTACCAACGAAATGGTGGCAAAGTAAAATTTATTGAACTTTCGGGGTGGGCGGTGCGATTTAAAAAGATGCTTGTTAGATTATTCGTTCATTCAGTTAGCTTTCATCCATGGCCATCCAAAATTACCCCTTGTCGCCACAAACTGCGAACATGATGTACTAAATTGCCAAAATTGATATGTTGGGACTTATATTGCAATTCGTGTGAAACCTTAGGGTAGTAATGCGCTATTTGCCCAAAGTAGAAGTTGGTGGTATTTGAAACGTGTGAAGCTAGCTAGTGGATGGGGTGAAAGAATGGAAAAAAAACAAAAGAAATAAATAGGTATAAAAGGTCATGTTGCCATAATCGCTATGAAGATTCAATGTTTTTATGTGAAGAGGGGATGCATATAAGTATGTTGATGTTGGTGTTAATACTTGTCGCATGGAGGCCCCAAACTTTGGTCTCCCCAGTGTAATGAACAGTATGTTTGACTATTAAGCTCCACCTCAAAATAATAGTCACACATTTTGTTTTGAAATCGTTTCAAAACAAATACTCCCTCTGTTTTTTTGTCTGGTCACTTTTGATCAACGGGAATAAACTTTGACTAAATATTTAATGTCAATCTAACAATCCTAATGAAATTTTAAAAACTATTATTGATAAATTAAATGATTATTTATCAATTACAATTGTTAGAATTTCTTTAGGATGAATAGATTGACATTAAATGTTTGGTCAAAGTTTACTCATGTTGACCAAAAGTGAACAGACTAAAAAGATGGAGGGAGTATATATTTTTAAATTAAAGTAAATTTTAATGTAATTTTATAATTGTAAATGCAATATATACTCCTTTCGGCCCATTACAAGAATGACTAAAAGAGTGGGTCCAATAATTAAGAAAAAAGTAGTGTACTGAACATCGTGAATTCAATCAATCACTGGGCTGGTCTCATACATAGACGGAGCCGGCAGTACCAGTTCCAATGCTACGCCTTAAACCACTCGGCCATCTCTCCTACATACTGATTATGACCCCAAAACTGAGTGAATTGCGAGTCATTCCTATTCATTTAGGGGCGGAAAGGCCATAAAGTAAGTGAAGTTGGAAGCCATCTGCTAATACACGACCAATTAGGGTTTGGAGAAAAATCCTTTCCTGCATCATGCCAGTTCGAGTTCGAGGACTCACGGAAATACCCCTTACAGTGCCACAATCTGTTCGACGTACAACAATGTGTTGAACTACTTCAACAAGTCTGCGAGTGAGATATCCAACATCTGCTGTTCGTACAGCAGTATCCAATAGTATTGTTAGTTGAATAAATTGAGTGGTGGAAAATGAAGAGAGAGAATGAGTGAGGTTAAATGGTAGGGTTGGTTGAATATAAATATATTAAACATTTCTATTTTTGGCAATCTCAATTGTTTTAGGACGGGCTAAAAGGGAAAGAAGTTCTACTTGTGCTGGGATGGTGGGAGTAAGTCTTAAAAATATTAACAAGACAACGTACTCTTGAGCATATAAATATATAATCCCTCCGTCCCGGTAGAAGCTTCACCTTTTACCCAAATGGGTATCCCGTTAAAAGCTTCGTCATTTCCGTAAAAAATGTGGGCTCCACTTATCAATCCCATTCACTTCTTCCTCTCACATACTTAAATTGTGGGCCCCACTTGTCATACCCACTAACTTTTTCCACTCACATATTTAAATTGTAGGCTCCACTTGTCATACCCACTAATTTTTTTTCTCTCTCACAACCCTTACACTCATCACTTTTCTTAATTTGTGTGACCTCACCAAAATAGTGAAACTTCAAATGAGACATGAGGAGTATATATATATATGCTCAATCGTTATCAAGCATTTCCTCTAACCAAGCATGATGATCACGATTATTGATGTGGTGGATATTGTATCATTTATTTCCCTTGTTTTCATATGTAATATTCCCTCTGTCCCGCTCAAATTAGGATTCTTGGTCAAACAATTAATACTTTGACCAATAATTTGAAGAAAAATAACGACGCTAATAAAAATTTAAAAATTGTTATTGTATCACTACTAATAATAAACTAAATAACTATTTTTAGATTTTTATTAAGATAATTTTTTTTTTCAAATTGTTGGTTAAAGTATAAATTACTTGACCGAGAATCCTAATTCGAGCGGGACGGAGGGTGTATACTTTGTTTTGATGTACTTAGGCTATAGTTTTGATTTAGTTGGGGCAATATTTTATTATTTGGGCTATATTGTATTTCGGGGGCATTTTAGTCTTTTTACTTTGTATCCGGATGTAATCTTTTTATATGAGCTTCAAAGTGAAGTCCCAAGTGTCAAAAATAGTCAAAGCCGAGATCAAGTCAACGAGGAGGATCGTGGAGCGCGTCAACCTTGGAAATGAAGAAAACGTGTAGAATCAGATTTTTAGGTCAGGCACGAGTCGTGCCATACAACACGAGTCGTGCTCAGACAGGATCCAGGTACGCGTAGCTGATTCCAAGGCATACGGGATTTGGACTATTTTATTGTTATTTTCCTTATTTCTTTTCCTTATTCTTTTAGACTTTGTAAGGGGTACTTCAACTATTTTCCAACATTAGATTAGTTTTTTTTTTTTTTCATAATTTTAGAACGTTCTTTCTTTTCTCTGAAGTTTTGTTAACTTTTCATGGAGAACTAAAATCCATTGCTTTGGATTGCGAACTGGAACCAAGTTTATTTCAATTGAGGTATTTTCTTCTTCTTTTGTTGTTCTATTAATAGTTTTGCTTGTTCCTATTTTAGATTGATCACTAGGGTTTGTGGATTTGGCCAATTTACGTACTACTTCTTTTTATGAATCTATGCTAGAATTAGGGTTTTCATTGCAGCATCTTCACGAATTGTGTATGTTCCATAGCAATTCGGGAAGTAGGCAAAATTTAGCGATTATCTAGTAACCTAGAATGCGTTCTTAATCTTCGTCTCTTAAAATTGAATCAATTAATCTTTAGACCTTTTCTGTGCCAGTTTAGGTTTAATTTTAATTAGGGTTTATAGTGAGTGTTCCACTGCTATACACTAAATTGTAAGAATAGACAGAGATTGAAATACATCTCGTGATCAAGTGAATAGAATTAACAGAGAAAAAGAAGTACTAATATCATTGAAATAGAGGACGGGGATAGGGATGAATGTGAAGTGCTTTTTACTCATAGCTTTTAATCAATTTAGTTTAATTTCCCGTCTTAGGATTTAATAATCAAAATCAACCCCCAATCTAGTTAAGTGACTAGTATGCAAATAATCACTGTTCTTCCTGGATCGACCCTGACTTACCCTAATTACATTATTAGTGGTCGAGTTTAGGTCTAATTTAGTAGGTGTGCGACTAAGCCTACCAAATTTTGGCGCCGTTGCCGGGGAACAGTGTTATCGTTTGCGTTCATTTTTTATTATTTAATTATCTGTTTTCTATCGGTTAATATTTATACCTGTTATCCTGTAGTGTGTAACCGTGTATAGTCGACACCCATTCTACTAACGATTTGATTGTTCCGTTTGATCCAGAAATGGAAAGGTCTTTCAGGAAAGGGCGACAACAAAGCAGGAAATACAAGGAAATATTGTTAGCAGAGGATATGGTAGACCCATATAATCAAAACCGTGCCGATCGTGGTGGTGAAAATGGGAACAATGCTGGTGGTAGTGAACGAGTGGTTCAACCACAGACTTTGAGGTAGAAGACTGCCCCGAATTGGAATGAGCAATCGCATGCTATCCAGTTCCCTGCCTTACCTGCCGGGGTGACATTTGAGTTGAAGCCGGGGATATTGAACCAGATACCGAACAACACAGGGATGCCCGGAGAGGAACCTAATCAGCACATTTCTCAGTTAATGCAAATATGTCAGAGTATGAAGCCGGCGGCGCTTCCGATTAAGCATCTGCTGCTGCGGGCATTTTCTTTCACATTGAAAGATAACGCGAATGGGTGGTACTATCACTTGCCAAGTAACAGCATTAATTCATGGTAGTAAATGAAAGAGGTGTTTCTGGATGAGTTCTTCTCTCAGGATAAGATAAATGTAATGAAGAGGGACGTCAGTAATATGGAGCAGAAGGCAGATGAATCCCTATACAACTACTACGATCGCTTCCATAAGCTTTATAGAAGTTTTTCGTATCATGGGTTTAACGATGACCAGCTGCTAGTCTATTTTCATGGGGGGTTGACAATTCATGACAAATGATTGGTGGATTCTTGCTGTTGGGGGGGGGAGCATTTTGAATAAGACTACTGAGGAAGCCAAGAAGCTAATCGAGGAGTTGGCTAAGAGTACAAGAACCTACAACAAGAGATCAAATCTGAGACATGTTAGCGCAACGGGTTGTAGCAGTGGGTTATCCAGTAAGCTCGATACAGATGTGGAGGATCTTAAGGGTATGGTAAAACAGTTGGTTCTGGGACGGACACCGAAGCCGTGTGGGCTTTGTTATGACATCATGCATGCTACAGATTCATGCCCTTATCTGTAGATAGGTTATATGGAGAATGTCAATGCAGTTTGTTTTGTGCAGTAGGGACAGAGACCGATGGGTAACACCTATAACCCCAATTGGAGAAATCATCCTAATTTCAGATGGGGTACATGTCAGCAGTAGAATCAGCCGGGTTTTCAGGGTCAGTAGTTTGGTCAGCAGTTCGGTAATCAGCAAGGGCATCAGTACTAGGGTAACCAGTTTACTCCTTACAGACCACCATATGGGCAGCAGCAACAGCCGCAACAGAATTTCCAGCAGTATCAGCAGTGCACCGATGCGAGCATTGGTAACTTGGAGAAACAGATGGGTCAGGTAGGTGATACAGTGGGACAGATGGAAGCTAGGGATTCGAGGAAGTTGCCATCTTAGACTGAATCAAATCCTAAGCAAAATGCATGTGCGATGACTCTGCGCAGTGGTAAAAAGTTGAAGGATATGGTTGTAACGGAGGAACCGGAGATAGAGGTTAACATTGTAGAGCCAGTACAGAAGACACCAGATCAGACAGAGGCTACACCTGAGGTTAAGGATCCTGCATATGAGCCTGAAGGTCCATTCCCAAAGGCCTTGAGAGAGTCATGAAAACCGGAGCCAGACAAGGCCATTTTCGACACTTTCAAGAGGTTAGAGGTCAATATCCCTTTCTTGGACCTTCTTCAGACTGTCCCGAGGCACGAAAATTTTTTGAAGGAGTTTTTCACTCTGAAGAGAAATCAGAAGGAGAGGATTCAGAAGAAGGTAAAAGTTAGTGAACACGTGTCTACAGTGTATCAGAAAAAGTTGTCTAAAAAGTATAGTGACCCGGGGATGTTCGTGATTCCAATGAATTTAGGGGATGCTCAGAGCATAAGGCCATGCTAGACTTGGGGGCCTCAATCAACCTCATGCCCTATATGTTATTAAAACCCTTAAGTTGGGACCGCTGCAGGACACCAGAGTTGTGATACAGTTGGCGGATAGGTCTAATGCCTACCCGAAGGGATTGGTGGAGGATTTTCTAGTCCGGGTAGGTAAGATGATTTTCCTGGTGGATTTTTATGTTCTTGAGATGGATACAGATCCGAAGGCTCCTATTATATTGGGGAGGCCTTTTATGTCGACTACTCGGACCAAGCTAGATGTGGCTAATAGTTCACTAACCATGGAGTTTGATGGGAAAGTAATAGAGTTCAACATCTTTGACTCTATGAAATACCCTAAGGATACCGAGTCACTGTTCTTTATAGATGTTATTGAACCGTTGTTAGAGGAGGTGCTTGAGGTATCTAGTGGAGATGATGATCTCAAGACCGCGTTAGAGAATGCTTTGGGGTATACAAATTTGGAGTTTGATATCTCGGACTCGATGAAGGAAGCGGTTATGGGTCTTGCAGAGAGTGCCATATTCACTTCGGCACCGGGTTATGGTCACATGAAGTTGGAGGTTCTGGTAGAGAAACTTGTTCCATATATAGAGAAGGCACCGGAGCTTGAGTTGAAGGTCCTCCCTAAGAACCTTAAGTATGCTTATCTAGGTGAGGGAGAGACACTTCCGGTTGTCATATCCAATAGCTTGACAGAGGATCAAGAGAAGAGGTTGGTCAAGGTGATTCGGGAGCGGAAATCTGCTATTGGTTGGACTATTTTTGATCTAAAGGGCATTAGTCCATCTTTGAGTATGGATCGGATCAACCTAAAGGATGATGCGTAGCCGGTGAGGTAACCATAGAGGAGGCTTAACCCGCTGATGATGGAGGCGGTAAAGAAGGAGGTCTTGTAGCTACTATAGATAGGGATTATCTATCACATCTCCGATAGCAAGTGGGTGAGCCCCACGCAGTATGTGCCCAAGTGGGGCGGGATCACGGCCTCCCGAAATCTGAAAGAATAGATGGTACCAACCTGGGAGCAAACGGGGATTCGTGTGTGCATTAATCTCCGACGGTTAAATGAGGTAACTCGTAAAAACCACTTCCCCCTCCCCTTTATTGATCAGATGTTGGAAAAGTTAGCCGGAAGGGTATATTTTGTTTTCTTGACAGTTTTTTCGGGTATTTTCAAATGCCTATTGCCCCGGAAGACCAAGAGAAAACTACATTTACTTGCCTCTTTGGCACCTTTGCCTATCGGAAAATTCTGTTTGCTTTATGTAATGCACCTGCGACTTTTCAAATGTGCATGATGAGCATTTTCTCCGATTATGTGGAAAAGTTTATGGAAGTTTTCATGGATGACTTCACTGTCCATGGAGACTCGTTTTATGAATGCCTTACTCATTTAGGACTAGTGTTGGATAGGTTCATTGAAACTAATATGGTCCTAAATTTTGAAAAATGTCACTTTATGGTCGAGCAAGGCATTGGTTTGGGTCATGTTGTGTCTAAAAAGGGTATTGAAGTTGACAAAGCTAAGATTGATGTCATTTCTTCACTTCCTTACCTTACCAATGTGCATTATGTACGGTCATTCCTTGGTCAAATTGGGTTTTACCGGCGTTTCATCAAGTACTTTTCAAAGATTTCTTCACCTCTATGCACCTTGTTGCAAAAAGACGTTGATTTTAATTTAGATAATACTTGTAAGCAATATTTTGATGAGTTGAAGTCTAGGTTGACAACCACTCCTATTATTCAAGCACCCGATTGGTCTCGTCCCTTTGAGATCATGTGTGATACTAGTGATTATGCTGTGGGGGGAAGTTTTGGGTCAAAAAGTGGAGCGTTCCTCGCATGTGATTTATTATCCGTCTATGACTTTAAATGGGGCACAGAGGAATTACTCCACTACGGAAAAGGAGATGTTGGCGGTATTCTTTGCACTAGAAAGTTTTAGGTCCTACTTATTGGGTACTAAAATCATTGTTTACACCGACCACGCTGCTCTTAAGTGTTGGGTTTTGGGGAACCATGCGCAGCGGAAACATCATATGAAAACAAGAAAAAAACCCAAGAGCCCCAAATCCGTTCATGATGATTAAATTAATATGAGAGAGAAATTAGAATACTAACCATTGTTATGCTTCAAAATATTTCCCAGATGATCAAGTCTGCAATTGTAGGATCACGTACTTTAGGTGCTAAAGCAAATACTCTCTATCGGTATCCACACATCGAATCGGACTCAAGAACACCTTCTTGATTGACTGCTAGGTGTAGGCTTTGAAGAACTTGAAGAAACGATTTTTTCCTCAGGATTATTTTGCCTCATAGAATTATGTAGTTTAATGATTCCAAATCATAAAACTAATAACACTCTCTCACTATATGTTATTGTTTCTCAAACAATGGATTTTGATTTCTAAAATCAAGCTTTGGGTTTCTCAAACCCGAATGCTCTTTTATATAGTGAGTAGTGATCTAATTTTGGTAGGTTTTAGACATCTTTTCGTGCAAGAAAAGAAAATCTAAAAAAATCAGTCACGGGGCAATAGTGGCCCGTGGCCAACATTTCCAGAGGGTGAAAGTGGCCGTGTGGCCAAGTTCTCCTCTAGGCAAATGTGGCCGCGTGGCCATGTTTCTCCAATGTCAATTTCAAGCCTTTTCAATCCGGTTCTGCGTGTGTAACCAAATAGGATTGTACTATGTTGGCAATGGGCCCGATATAATCAGAACTCGTATATCATAAGGAGACTCTAGCAAGCCATTATGATTACCCAAATAATACAATTTCAAAAGTCCGAAGTTTCCATAAATAGAATATATCACAATCCCTTTGTCACACGATATAATATTGGACATAATTCATGGTACACGTCAACTTATATTATCCAATGATTTTCTCGATACCAAGTCTATTGATATGAGAAAATGACATCGATCTCATCAATTCATTTGAGCGTGGCCACGCATTTGGATCAATCTCACTTATCGAGTGGTCTAAGCAGATATCTCTCTGAGGAGGGACAAATTCCATCTTGACTTATTATTCTTCCATACAAGAATCCGATTATGCCAATCATAGCCTTTATCACTACCTGGTTAAGGGTAGCGTTTGACTATGCCAAACATAACGTTCATCATGTGGAAGACCATGATAATCTTAGGTCTAAGGATATCAAATGATATAACTATATGAGATTTAATTATGACATTTGTGTTGGGTTTTGATGCACCATATGAAGAAAAATAATAACATGAAATCAAACACCCATGAGCCCGGATCCGTCTATGTTGATTATATTAAATACAAGATGAAAGAAACTAACCCTTGAAGATCGCTTCCATGAACACAGACTTTTAAGGTGCTAAAGCAAACACCCTCTATCGGTATCCACACGTCGAACGGAATCAAGAACACATTCTTGATTCGACTGCTAGATCTAAAGGCTTGATGAAGAAATGCTTTCTTCGTAGGAATTATTTTGCTTCTTTGATTATTGAATTTGATGATCATAGATCTCAAATTAATAATCCTACCTCTCTGAATGTTTTATTGTTTCTCAAACAATTGTTATTGATTTCTCAAATCAACCATTAAAGCTGTCAATCCCGGTTGCATATATTTATATGAGGGTTTGACCTAATTCCGTTTGGGCTCGGGATTCCTTGTCAAACAAGGAATCTGAACAAACTGACCAGATACGGGTAAGGAGGCCGTACGGCTCTCTAGGATCCGTACACCACTCTTCCAGCCGTATGGTCATAGTTAAAATATCTATATTTTCTAGCCTTTTCAATATGTTCTATTGTGTGTGACCCAATAGGATTATACTAAGTTGGCAACGAGTCCGAACATGTCAGAACCCGTAAGTCATAAGCGGACTCTAGCAAGCCATTATGACTACCCAATTAGTATAACTTTGAAAGTCCAAAGTTACCTTATAGAACATATCACAGTCCCTTTGTCATATGATATCATATTGGACATAAGTCATGGTCCACGTCAACTTATATTGTCCAATAATTTCTCGATATTGAGTAGACTGATATGAGCAAATGACATTGATCACATCAATTTATTTGGGAATGGCCATGCACTATCATCAATCGCACTCATCGAGTGGCCAAGCAGATATCTCTTTTGAGAGAGGGGCAAATCCCATCTTGACTTACCATTCTTCCCTATAAGAATCTGATTATGCCAATCGTAGCCTTTATAACCACCCGGTTAAGGGTAGCGTTTGAGTACGTCAAACATAATGTCCATCATGTGGAAGATCATGATAATCTCAGGTCTAAGGATTCAAATGGTATGACTATTATGAAATTTAATTATGACATTTGACCATGACATAAATCTCATAACGGGTCTATCCAGTACCTTGTTCTCCAATAAGTACCCACAAGTTTAATCTGCATATGATTATCCATTAAACTCATGCTAGCTTTTTATAAGTGCTAGGGATAATGATTATTATAATAAACATGCAAAAAGATATAATAATCGTGTTTGTTATCTCTATAACAATGAAACTATGTTGCAACGAATAGGCCTTTCTCAAGGGCCTAGGGCATAATATCCAGCAATATCCCACTTGCATTAGGCCCAATCAACGTGTATCCAATACCCATTGAGCTAGTTATGATCTCCATCATTATTCCAAGCAAGCTTATGTAAGATGATTATCCTTGTTATCATCATATGGTATTTTGCATATTTTGACATCTCCCATCTTTGACGATTTCTTGAATAAGATAGAAACATCCGAGTATATGTTTAGATAAGATATCAGTCCCTTGACTTGTGCAATAACGATTATTGTCACTGTGAAGGTCCATTAAATTAGTGATACTAGAAACGATTTCTAGTTTACTAATTAGTCTCTTGATCCAAACATGTTCTAGTTGTATCTCATGCCACTAGATACTCAACATTTTGTAGAATAGTAATGGTGTATTTAGAACTCCTCTAACACCATTATTAAACATAAACATGTATTCATACTTCGATAATTATTTTTGTTGGTTTGTAAGAATGCATCTTTGTAACCATTACAAGATCATTTTATATTCCATCAAAGATTATGAATGCATCATCTCGTCATACTCTAAGTATATGAGATATCCGGTCTTAGTACATTAACATGGCTTACATGATAGATCCAATTTCTAAAGCATATACAATCCTAATCATGTACTCTTGCTCATTAGTCTTCTAATAAGACTAAATTTTGTCAAGGGTAATCCCATTAGACATTTGCAAGTAACCTCTCTAATAGTCTTGCATAGTGAACTTTTCACTATTCTGTCTATGTTAGTACTTTGACTTCAATCATTCATCCTTTTAGATTTATCACCATAAATCAGTCCAAGGATATAGGCGGCTTTGTCCAAGTCTTTTATTTAGAAACTCTTTCAAAATGAATTATATGTCAACCACATATATTAGACTAGGAATGATGTTAATCTCCCACTAAATTTTTTGTAATCACAAGTTGTGAGAGCCCGCGCTCGAAGCTCGCAGGTTGCTCGCGTAAGAGCGACGAGTTTACCTCGTGCGAATACGGTTTGAATCCGCTCGGTTTCTCAAAATGGTTTCCCTACTTTGGTTTGAAAAATAGAGTTGCCACCTCATTTTATTAAGTAAAATAGAGATAAAACCTTTTGATTTGAAAGAGAAGTGAGTTTGGGGGCTATGTTACGAGAGGTGAAGCTGTTAGGCACTCCGCTCGCCCTTACGGTCTCTAGCATGCTTCCGCCTACTCTTAATTTTATTTGCCTTTATGAGAATTCCTTTTTATTGTCCTAACTAAAAAATGTGTGTATTTATTTGCAAGGAGTCTCCTAATCTAGGTCAATTCAATTTAAGTCATGACCGGGAATCGGTTTGGGTGGATTTCCCGATCGGTTTTCGAAAAGGGTTTTGAACACAGTTAGAAAAGAAAGCATACAATGGGGGAGGGGATTATGTACATTTGGGGATTTATACAAATTATAAACAATGGGAGACAAATCACATAATCAAATAAATGTCCATGCTCGGGGTTGTTTGTCGGTTTTAGCGTCATTGTCCGTCCCAAGCCGAGGTACCTGTCCTAAAATTATCCAAGTCCAGAACTAAAAGATGGGATTTACTCCCAGAACGTTAAGGAACCATTGTGAATTTTATTGGATTTTTTGGATTAATTTTAGACCCAAGAATTAGCAAGAAAGTTGCTCAAAAGAAAACAGCCCAGCACAGTAAACATGAAACCTTTCATTAATTACCAATTTAACCCATGTTAGCTCATTAATATGGAAACACACCAAGAATGAAAGTTTAATACCATATATAAAACATGAAGTACCCAAAGTTTCAAGTTCAAAAAATGAATTTAGATGCCCCAAAAGGTTTCTGACATTTTGGTGTCAGAAACTGGAAATACAGATTCTGGGCCTTGAAGGTTGAAGCAAAAGGGAAAAAAAGATACTTCTTGAGCTCTTAAAAGTATTTCAAAAATACATGCATCTTCATGGGCTCATTAAGAACAACATTCGGGTTTTGACTTTTACCCAAAAACTATGTTTTCACTGAGTTTAAAGCTCAAGAACAGAACAAGGTACAGAGTAGAAAAAGCAGGACAGCACATCTGTAACCTAAAACTAGGCATGAAAATATAACCTACACATAGAATCTGGGCATGAAACTTTATGAGAATAAACTTCAACACATAAGGAACAACTTTGGTGTTTTGACCCAAACCTAGAAACCATTTTAAGATAATGTTTTAAGAGCATGAAAATGGTGATTCTGGGCAGAGTATAGAAACTGGTTGCATGAGTCATAAAGATGGATCTCAAAACACGACCTAAACTCCAAAACAAGCCATGAAACTCAAGGAATTTATCATTTAGAATGTTAAGAACATTATCCAAGAGTCACTTTCCAACAAGAGTCAATCATAGCATGCATGTTCATGAAAATGGTCAAGAGGGCCAGATTTGCAACTTTTGAGAAAAAGATGAGATGCATGCATGAAACACTTAGATACAAGCCAAGGAATGAACACGAGATGACCAAGAACCCATATAATCATGATGAACTTCAGATAATAGCATCAACACCACCATTTACATAACCATATTACAAGCTTTTACATGAAGTCTTTGAGAAATATGGGAGTCTAGCCAACTTGTGGTTAGACCCCTTTACAAAACCACCAAATCACTTACATAGGGAGAGTCTTACCTAGTTTAGGTTGGTGAGGGTGTGCTTCATTTGCTTCCAAGGGAAAGCTTTAGTTTGTTGTTGATTGAGGTTGTTGTTGTTGTTGAAGTTGAGTGGATGAAGATTGTTGCTTGTTTGCTTGAGTTAGCTAGTGTTTGTGAGTTGTTTGTGGTTGTTTTGTGGTGGTTTAGGTGGTGGAGAGGTGGTGGTGTAGTGGTGGAGATGTGGTGGTTGTATGGTGGGAGGATGAATGTAGCAAGAACTTAGAGAGAGAGTTTGAAAGATGGGAGTGTGGTGTAGTGAATGAATGTGTTGAATGATTGGAATTGTGTTGCTCTCTTGGATGAATATGGGAGTGTATGGAGGAGGGGGGTAGCTTTTTAGGACAAAAATGCCCTTAGGAGGAGGTAGTGGAGGGTGGTAGTCAGTAATACTTCGTGGTTAAGGTGATAGTGGGGGGCAAATGGTGGCCATTATGAGCAAAACCAAGGAAAAAGCAAAAACTGCTGGAAATTGGCATAGGAGACGTACGACCATGATGGAGCCGTACTCCTCCATTGTGGCTGTACGGTCACGGGAAAATTTACTGAGTCATTTTGTCCGCCACGTGTCATCTTCTGATTGGTCCAGCAATGTTGACTCATCCTTTTGAATGTCCAGCATGCAGCCACGTTTGGGAAGCCATACAAGGTGGTTTTGCATTATTTTGGCTCAATTTTCTCGTTCCGTAATTACCCGAACTGCTCCGATGTGCGCGTAACGGTGATCCGGTTGCTCTTGCCTCCAACACGAAAGTTGCTCGTTCTAATTTTCTGGTCACAATGATATATCTGAAATATGTTAACAACTAAGGGATAACATAATATAATTTTAAATGAAAAGGATGACCGGTAAAAGGATTTCTAGGGGTGCGGGGCCCACCGTAGGGTCCCGACACTTGATTTTCGGAGAAAACTCCTATTTGCTCGGTTTTGAGTCCTGATCATGAATCCGAACTCAGTTTTTCCATCCGATGCACTGATAAGACGGTCGGTAGTCCCGAACCGCCAAATCTAGGGTTTTAGGTCGATTATCGCGCTTAGACCAATTTAAGGGTTGGTTTTAGGGGTGCGAGATCGGGGTGTCTACAGAGCCCCTCGTCGAATTTCCTTGTAAAGTAAAGGTGTAGACACTCCATTTTGAACGTTCATTCATAATCACACTACTTCTGTGTCTCGCCTTTGATTTGGGTCGAAACTCGTCAAGTTGGACATGTTTCGTTAAGTTTCTAACTGACTCCATTAGTCAGGGACCAAAACGAACATCAAAACTGCTGCAGAAGGGCATAAATGTGATACCAGCACATAGATGTCTCGTACGAGACATTGATGTCTCGTACGAGACATCCCCCTTGACAGTCGGGTTTTGATCAGTTTCCTTGTTGATCTCAACCCCGTTTCTTGGCAAACACTCAAGCAATCCGGGAAAAACCTAATGGGCGATCCTAGAGTCCAAAAATACCTCCTTGAAAATCAAGTCTTTGATTCCCATCCAAACTTACCTCCTTGGCTAAAACCCTAGGTAAAGAACTCCTATAAATATAGAGGTTCTTGAACCGAAAAACCCCTAGAATGGTCATTCACCCAAAACCACTCCAAATTTGATCAAAGAGGTCCTCATAATCAGCCTCCCCCCCTTACCCACGAAATTCAAACCTTCATAACACCATTCAAGTCAAGTTCATTGGATCATCAAGGCTTTTAGTCAAGGTCATCCATAGGATTCTCGAAGAACGCTTAGGTAAAACTCCTTGTTTTCTACCTTTTCATCCTCTTATTTGTCTTTGAAGTAGTGTGATTCCATTAAAGGATCAGCCTAGAGCCTCTCCAAACCATGGATATGGTCTCGAAGCATATGATCCGACATCCCAAATAAATAAGAAATTATTTATTTGTTTGCTTTCTTTTGGTACATGAATGCATAATCTTAATAATGATGATGATGATTTAGTAAGCAAGACCGATCTTAGATCCGGTGGATTGGGTGCTCCTTAACCTTCCCAATCCATAACTTAACCCCCGAACTCAAGAATCTCACGGTCCGTGTTCCGTTAAACATGGTGGCAACTCACAACAACCGAGCAACAATCAAGTCCTTACAACTTGAAAGGACTAGGGGCGAGGGGCGCGCGCTCACAGTGGCGACTCCTCTGGGGACGATCATCATAAGAGGGTTAGACTTGTGTTGAAAAAATCGTCATCATTCTTAAAATTCTGCATTCTGTACTGTAATCTGTTCCCAGACTGGGATGCCTCGTACGAGGGATCGTTGTCTCGTACAAGATATCTCAGTTTTGTCTGACTGATCTGGTCCTCTGGTTTGAAAAAAGGAATTTTATTCGGTTCAAACACGTATACAGGGTTCCAGATCTGCTCCCCTCTCTGTTTCTGAGTCTTAGGACCTTCCTAACGACGAAAAACTCCCCATATATCATAAAGCTAACCTCTGTTTTGCAGGAGTACTTGCTAATTGATTTATTCTCTACTTTACTTGTGTTTACTTTATGTGTGAACTACGACGGCCTGAGTTCCTCCACAAGAGGGAAACGTAGGCAGCCACTTGGCTCGGCCATTGCATGTTTTTGTTTTACTTAAAAAAAAACTCTCTATTTTCTCTCTGACACCAAGATCTTGACTCTCACACACGTGCATGCATGTAGAATAATTTCACTACATACCCTTCAACCCGGGTCCCAATCGGAGGATGGATGTCAGTCAGCACCCCCATTCTAACGAATGGCCCTCGCCGGTCTCTCCAAAGATGGTGTACCCACTCCGTGACACGTTCCTTGACAGTATTCATAGGGAGCCTTAGCCGTAAGCCCTGCATCAACCTCATGCATACATACTAGTCAATAGGACACTCCTTGAGACCAGTCGGTTCGATTCTTAGGGTTGTTTTAATCTTTACCCAAGATAACACATTTTCTACAATCTATAATCCCCCCTTCATGAATTCTTGACGATTGTCCCTTCGGTATAAATTGTTAGACAAAGGGTTGAGATGATCAGATGAGAAATTTTCTACGAGGATTCGAGTCTAGTCTCTCTCACCATCAAAACCCCACGTTTGGCAATGTCCCTTTCGGTTGTCCCTTACAAGAATTCATAAGGTTTGATTGCATTAAAGGCGTTGTTTAAAAAACTACAAAACAACTACAGAATCACTTAGGTTTGGCTAATTGAATGGTGGATCACGATGAGAATATAGGACCTTTGCCCGAATTGTCTGTTTGGGAGAGTGCAATACAGGTGAAAAACAAGGGGCTCATATTCTAGGGTGACAGAATCCACTGTTCCAGGTTGAACTAGGTAGTAACCTCTTAAAATGGATTAAATTCCGTCCAACCAATAGGATTAAAATCTGCAAATCTGACTGTCAGGTTAGATGTCTCATACGAGACATCCATGTCTCATACGAGACATCTCTCCCTTTTTGTGATTCTGCTGTGTTGGTCAGCCTATCTCATAAAATCTAACTTGTTGGGACCCCAGCCTGGATTTGACACAGTTTCTTCACTCTAGGTCCGTCCGATCAGCAAGTTATCTCCATACTCCCAGCATAATGTCAAGCGCCAAGTTTACTCAAGAACTCAACGACCTCAAAGCTCGACTAGAGGGGGAATTGGGTCAACTCTCTGAGGTGTACGCAACAGTACGCTTTAAGAGGGAAATAGAAGAGGAATTCATGACTCGACTACGGACACAAAAGGAATTCTTCGACAGAGAAATCAAATTTCTCCAAAATCAATTGATAGCCCGAGAACAGGAAGTAGGCGCGTTCCGAAAAGGCCTACTCATGCAAGAAGAATACTATGAGAAGAAGATCGATACGCTCCAAGCATGCCTGCAAGCTTAAAGAGAATGTTACAAAATAGAGGTTGAATCCAAAGCTAAGGCAAAGCCAAGGACCTACCACAAGTATGAAGGCATCACTCAAAGTCCCCACCAATCATGCTCATCATCTCTACTGCAAGTTCCACCAGTTTAGTGGCCACGACACCGACTCTTACCACCACCTCAAAGATGTGATCCAAGATCTCATAGACGCTATGTAACTAAGGGTTCCTAATGTAGGGGCAAGCCCTCTTCTAACTACGGGAGGAGGGATCAATGTAATAGAGATAGCTAGTGAGGAAGAGGAGACTACTCGCCTAATCCCAAATGTGGGCGAGAGCACTCCAAAATTTATTAATAAAATTCCTTTCCGTTACATGTTGTCTCGGGATCAAGTTCTAGATAGGAAGAAGAATTAAGAAAAGGAAGATGTTAACTTACTCACCCGCTCCGGTCAAGTCATAATCAACAAAGATCCAAGAATAGAAGAGCCATCATCTTCAAAAGAGCCCGAACTCGTTGATCTTGACGATCCACTTCTTAAACAACTAAAGAAAACGCAAGCCAACATTTCCATATGGGATCTCTTAGGCTCATCTCATAAGCATCGAATGATGATCTCTAAGGCTTTAGCCTAAGTCGAAGTACCCAAAGAAATAACTCCCGAAGAGTTAACGCAAATGGTAGGCCAAATCCAATTTGGCAATGTGATCACATTTACCGACTTACATCTACCACAATATGGTGGAGGGCACACCGAAGCTCTCTACATAACCGCAAGGGTCAATGGGCATCGAATCTCCAGAATCCTTGTAGACAATGGGTCTACCATAAATGTCTTACTAAAGAAAGTCATGGTAACGCTTGGCCTTACCTCAAGAGAGATAAAATCATCAACTCTTACCGTACGAGGGTTTTATTGTACTGCACGTTCACCTATAAGGGCGATCACTCTAACAGTTATAGTGGGATAGATAACTACAAAGGCGGAATTCCAAGTCATTGACATACCCTCTTCTTTCAACCTTCTTCTGGGACGTCCGTGTCTACATCAAACAGGAGGAGTACCATCAACTCTCCATAAATATGTCAAGTTTAAGCACAACGACACGATAGTCACTGTACTTGGGGAGCTAGTCACCGCTAGCCCAATCCTAGAAATCCAGCATGAGGCGGCAGACCACCTCTTTAATGGATTCGAAATCCAAAAGGAGAGTAGTGTAGAGATGGTAGAAGTACACAATGAAAATGACTATTCTAAGGCGATTCCATTCTCCGGAACACGCCCAGTTCTTAACATGATGCTAAAAGAAGGGTACTTCCCAGGTCTTGGACTTGGCAAGCATTTACAAGCGATAAAAGAACCACCACCTGTCGTTCTATACCCCCCCCCCAGAATATGGTCTAGGATATATGTCACCACTCAAGGGCATCTTTGAGGAAGAAAGAGATTGGACCTCATACATAGTGCCACTAGCACCGCTCTATCGAAAGACTCTAAACGGATACTTTGTACGCGAGGGGGAAAACTTGCCATACTTCATGTTCCCTGAACCATGGATAGACCATAGGGGGAAGCTCCAACCGGGCTTTGAAATCTTCGGTGACTGTGATCCGTACTCACTTGAAATAGAACCGATTCAATTCTCATGGCTACCTCGAGAATTAGGGGGAACCAAGGCCGAAGCGTTCAGTGACTGGGACTTTGTGTTGGGAGAAGACCTATTGCGCCAATTTCTCAACCTTTGCAAGCTAGAGGCCACTCAGATAAATGAAATAGACAAGGGGGACGCTCCGAAGCAAGACTACACCAAGCTCATCAAGAAGTGTGATGAGCCTATCCAGAACTGGTATACAACTGGGGGACCCATAGCATGTGAAGAATTCCTGATCAAATAATTAGGATGCACTCCCCATCCCCATAGGGAAAGAAAATTTGTAACTCTTACCTTAGAGTCAGATACTGCTACCGATGAGCTTACCCAAGAGGACTTGGATGCCATCATGGAACGTGTATTCCCCTACTTTCTTAATGAAAACATAGATCTTTCCCCAGTATCCTGAGATTGCTAGCGTCATAAATGATGAATTAACAAATAACTTTAACGAATTGGATAATAATGAATCATATGACGAGATAGATGAAGAAAACGAACAAATCTTAAAAGAAATTAATAAGCAAGTAGGTCATCGTGGCGGAAATGGTCCTATTGATGCTGAAGAAATGCAAACAGTTAATCTGGGGACGAACGATGATCCGAAAGAGACCAAGATTGGCAGTTTCTTCAAGGGGGAAGACTGACAAGCTCTCATAGCGCTTCTCCGAGAATTCGTAGATGTGTTCGCTTGGTCCTACAAAGATATGCCGGGGCTATCCAATTCGATTGTTGAGCATAAGATACCGCTGCTTCCCGATTCAAAGCCAATCAAGCAGAAACTCTGCAGAATTAAACCCGAGTGGTCGGTACAAGTCAAGCAAGAGATAGAGAAACTCCTGAGTATTGGGTAAAGTGATAGAGTATCCAACCTGGTTGGCTAATACTGTATAGGTTTCTAAGGCAAATGGAAAGGTCCGCATCTGTGTTGATTTCTGTGATCTCAACAGAGCACCTCCGAATGATGATTTTTGTCTCCCCAACATAGACATGCTCGTTGACAATACCGCAAAGTATGAAGTCCGTTCATTCGTAGATGTTTTTGCCGGTTACAACCAGATCTTCATGGCCGAGGATGACCAACACAAAACAACGTTCACCATACCCTGGGGGACATTCTTTTATAAAGTCATGCCATTCGGACTCAAAAATGCTGGAGCCACGTACCAGAGAGCTATAACTGCGCTGTTCCACGATATGATACATAAAGAGATGGAGGTGTACGTCGATGATATGATCATACACTCCAAAGGCTCCGACGGGCAGCACTTCGTCGACCTCAGAAAAAAGTTAAGACACTACAAGATGAGACTTAATCCGGCCAAGTGCACGTTTGGGGTAGTGAAAGGAAAGGTCCTTGGGTACATGGTCACCGAGCGTGGTATAAAAGCAGATCCCGCTATGATCAAAGCCATCATTGATATGCCTCCACCTAAGACGCAGAAAGAAGTCAAGGGATTCATGGGTCGCCTTCAGTACATTAGTCATTTCATTAATCAGCTCACGACGATGTGTGAGCCCATTTTTAAGCTCCTCAAGAAGAATGCATCCTTAGAATGGATCGAAGAATTCCAAGAAGCCTTCGAAAAAGTCAAGGAGTACTTGGTAAACCCGCCAGTATTGGTCCCACCACATAAAGAGAAACCATTAACCTTGTACCTCATAGTCAATGATACTGCATTAGGGGCTATGCTAGCACAAGAGCAACCCGATTCGAAGAAAGAGAATGCCGTACACTTTGTCAGCCGTCGCTTCCAAGGGGCTGAATTGAATTACTCTGCATTAGAAAAGTCATGTGCTGCACTGGTATGGGTGGCTGAGAGACTAAAGCCGTACATGGAAGCGTTTCCTATGCAACTGATTTCCCGAATGGACCCAATGAAGTATATCTTTGAGAAATCACATGTCTCCTCTAGGATAGCTAAGTGATACTTTATGCTCGCGGGGTATGATATCACTTACATCACACATAAATCCGTATCAACAAGTTGGCATGTATGATTTGAAAACATTAGTTTAGAGAAATCTCGGTACATGAAAACTGACTTGGTCACGGAGTGTTAGACCCTAACTAGAATTGTGTGGTTTGTGCTTGGCTAAAGAGAGGCTTAAAGGTCACCCCCATCATGTAGTCTTGAACTACGCCACGGGCTGAGGTTGACCGCTTCGAAAGAGTCAAGGTCGGGTGGAGCTTGAAACTTTCTAGGACGGGCCTCGACGGGTTTGGGGTCGGACTTGTGCGACTCGATAGTGAGCAGTTAATAGGAATTATGTGCGCGTAGTGTGAGGTCCATCACGTGACAATTTTTTTTTCTTTTTTTTTTTAAAGAAATAATAAAAAACAAATAAGCACGTATTTACAACTTTCGAATCACCCGTGTGACCGATAAAAATAAAACAGAGAATTAAAAGATGGTTTTGTGCGGGCCCGGTGCCCACACACTGTCAAAACTGCTCTGTTCTGTGCACTGTTTTGTTCTGGAAAGTTGCCCAGACACGCGCGCTTTATGCTGTAAGGATGGGAGGTGCGCGCCTTAGGCACTAGAGGGCAGAGGCGCCCGCTTCTGGGCAGTACCTGCAAATTCATGGGTTCAAGAGACTGCCTTGACCCTAAATAAAAACACTTTTCCCCTGCAGAAACTGTTAGCACAATAACATGAAATTTGAAGGACAAGATGAGAGGCGAGCGATTCTGGTGGTGAAGGTGGGATGCCCGCGCCTTAGGCCAAGAAGGCCAGGGCCGCACGCGTCTCACCTTTTTCCACCAGAATGCCCAGAAAACTGTAAAAAGAACACCAAAAATGAAAAACGCAAGTTTAACCCTCTAATTCCCAGCGGAGTCGCCACTGTAGATACCCCGGGAAACCACGGCTTGGCTAGAGCGGTGAATTATCCGAGGATGTCTACTTGATTTTAAGAGTCGCCACTCACATTTTAGAGGAACGCGAGAAAACCTAAGAAAATAGCCTTTTTTATTGATTACGAAACCAAAGATTCTTGAGATGAGGGGTTCGGGGGTTAGGTGACGGAGTGGGATGTACTTAAACACCCACTCCGCCCCGCTTACGCGGGTCTTGCTACTTTTGGTGTTCTAATACTAAAAAGAAAAGTCCTTCAATTATTAATGTAAGAAGTGCTAACAATTACAATGGAAAGAAAGGGGAAAATTAAAAGGAAATAAAAGAGGATTGTTTTTATTTATTAATTTATGCTAAAAGATTACATGTAACAATTATGCCAAACAATTACATGAAGAAATGAAATGAAAATTAAAGTGGAATTTGGAATGTTGGGATGTAACCTTGGCCAAACTTCAATAGTGAAGTGGCCTTTTGGTTGTATCCCTTTTATGGAGATTGCATACACATTAAAGATGAAGAGTGTAATTAAAATATTTTAATAAGGAGAGAAAATAAAGATAAGATTAAAAGTTTATAAGAGAATGAACATTGTACCTCGTGCTTGAATGGGGAAGAACCAAATTGTCTATAGTGACCACTCTTTGAAAATGGATTTTATGTGTTTTAAAGTGTTTTTGATTCAAGAATTCTTCCTCCCTTTCCATGGTGGAATGAAGAGGTATTTATAGGTGTTAGGGAAGTGTTTTTGGTCACAAAGATGGCCCTTCCCCGGATTAAGCCAAGGCATAATGGCCTTGGGGGTTACAAATCAGAAAAGGAAGGAAATTTGGCCAAATCTGAGATTCTGGAAGCGGGAAGCGCGCGCTTCCCACACCCCCTATGGGAGGAACACGCCTCCCACAAAGGAGGGCAAAGGCGTGCGCATCCTAGCTTCAGAAAATTCAAGGATAACTTTGCCACTTAGTCAAATCCAAGAACTTTGCCAAAACTAACGGAATTAGTCCAAAAACTTAACGAACATCACGAAAGTCAACGAAAATAAATGAAACAAAGACTCAAGGTTAACTTTGCCACTTAGTCAAATCCAAGACTAACGGAGTAAGTCAGGAACTTAACGGAAAGTAACGAAAGTTAACGAAAAGTAACAAAACTTAACAGAAAAGAGGAAGACAAAGAATGTGTATGCAATCGGGACATGAGAGGTCCAAGGGGGGGTGTCTACAAGTGGCAATTATTTTTCGATTGCGCAGCCAATAAATGAGGATATGGCATTGGCATGTTATTAGTAGATCTCTCAGATTTCTACACTCCACTCGCAATCCGCCTTGACTTTGAGGCCACTAACAATATTACCGAGTATGAAGCTTGCATAGCGGGGCTTGAAGTAGCCTTAGAAATAAATGTGACCGAACTAGAAGTCTATGGAGATTCACAACTTATAATCTATCAATCACTCAAGAAGTGGAAGGTACAAGATCCTACACTCCAGAAATATAACGACCATCTCCAAGACTTGGTCAAACAATTCAAAGAAGTCACTTTCTACGATCTTCCTGGAGATAAGAACCGCTTAGCAGACTCGCTAGCCATGCTAGCGTCACTAGTAAAGATTCCTGAATGGACCGAGGTCAAAATCTTCAAAGTCGTGAGGCGAACGACTCCTGCTTATCACTCGATCATAGATCTACATGACTGCAAAGAAGAGTGTGACTCTGTTTCCGTAAATGCCTTAGACAATAAGCCTTGGTATTATGATGTATGGCGTTTCCTCGTAGATGGAACATTCCCATCAGATGCATCACCTAAAGCGAAGATAGCCCTCAAACGGTTTGCCGCCCAATTCATTATTATAGGTGATCGCCTCTACAAGAAACACCACAAGCAGTGTCTGCTCTGTGGTGATGAGCACGAAGTTGTAGAAATCATGGACCAAGTCCATCAAGGAGTCTGTGGAACCCACATTAATGGCAATATGCTAGCAAAGAACATTATCCGACTAGGGTACTATTGAGCTACAATGGAAGCCGACTGCACCGACATGGTCAAGAAATGCCACAAGTGTCAGATACATGCTAACTTGCAACACGCACCACCGTCCGTGTTGTACCCCATGACATCCCCTTGGCCATTTTCTACATGGGGAATAGACGTCATTGGCAAAGTCTCGCCGACAGGTCATAATGGGCATTCATTCGTATTGGTCGCCGTTGATTACTTCACTAAGTGGATCGAGTCCCAATCCTACAAAGTCTTACATGCCAAAAAGGTGGCTGAGTTCGTTAAGACCAACATCATATGCCGATACGGGGTACCTCATGAGATGATATCTTACAATGGCACGCACTTTGAGAAAGAATGTGACCAACTACTTGTAGAATATAAGATAGAGAGACATTAGTCATCACCGTACCGACCACAGACCAATGGAGCAGTCAAAGCTGCTAACAAAACCGTAGAAACCATCATTAGAAAAATGGCTAACACTGGCAAAGACTGGTCTGACAAGCTACCGTTTGCACTCTGGGGCTACCGTACTTCAATTCGTACCGCCACCGGCGAAACTCCATAAGCCCTAGCCTATGGGATGGAAGCAGTGTTACCAATCGAATTAGAAGTACCATCACTAAGGGTTCTCCTAGAAAACCAAGTGAATGAAGTCGCATGGTTGAACAGCCGCTACGAATAACTAGCCCTGCTAGATGAACGACTACTTCGAGCCGCCGAGCATATCTAAGCATATCAACGGAGACTGGCCCGAGCATTTAATAAGAAAGTCAAATCCAGAAACATCAAAGAAGGGGACCTTGTCCTACGCGAACATCGTCTTGGACCATTCAACCCTATGGGAAAATGCGGACCAAGATGGATAGGCCCTTACATAGTCAAGAAGATATTCTCCGGTGGAGTGGTACAACTCGCAGACCTAGATGGAGATCAGCTGCCGAAGCCCGTCAACATGGACAAGCTGAAGAAGTACTATTCCTAGCTCCGTCCCCTATGTCAAAAAAAAATATAATAAAGGCACGAGAAAAGAAGCCCGCTAGATTGAAAACCTGAAAGGGTGGTCTAGGAAATTTTTTCTCTTTCTTGAACAAGAACTACGATGACCTGAGCTCCTTATTTAATTGTTGTAAAAGGAGAACGTAGGCAGCCTTTTGGTCCGGTCTATTCAATAAATAAAATCAAAATCTTGTCTTCTTATTAACTAAATGCATTCGAGAAGGCACTAAGAAAATTTCTAACATGAATACCAACTTTCAAAAGAAAATAAATAAAATACTAAAAATCTAAGCATTGGTCTATCTAAGCAATATCTCGATACTCCTAAGGATATATTTCTTCCTTAACTTAGTAAGGGCTTGACCACGATCCACCTTGTCATTCCTTTTCCTCTTATGCAAAGGTATCTCGAAACCGGGAGGAACGTCAAGTCTACTGAACACCGAGGGAGTCAATGGTGCAAACACATGAGGCCTATCTAGAGCTTGAAATTTACCGGGAAGTCCATTTGCTCTCTTCTCGTAAAATTTACTATCCAGAAAATCTTGAGTGGCATCTACTCTGACATTAGAAGGATCCTCCTTAGCTTCCTTCTTCCTTAAATTAAAGCTAGGCTCGAATTGGCCCCCCAACAGAGAGCGACGGATCTCATCAATACCCTCGACACTGGGACGGAGTTCTGTGAGAAACCAATCCAAATATTTATCTGACAATGGATGCTCCCTCCATCATGACGCAGATTGGTCCAACGATCCATAGTGGTGCGTTGCCCCCAAGCGCGAACCAAGCTCGTAGAGAACTCTGAGTCCATGAAAGAAATGTCTTGAGGTTGTCCCCCTAACACGAAAGTGTCCTGCTGTTGACCGAACTGTCGCATCACCCTTCAAGCAAAATAGAAAGAGGAATCTCTCAAACCCGGAAGGACGACCCTATCGTATCCAAGGGTATTAGCTACAAACCTCTTCACCTTCCAAAAAGATAGGCACCAAGCAATATCATCAGTCTTCACTTTGGCAAAAAGATGGGCCCACTCCTCAATGCTGAGACCCTTCACCAACAGTCTCTGCCTATGGAAAGTGTAGGGAGAATACTCGATCGGAGAGTCCAACAGTTTAAAATGTTCTCTGAGCTAAATAGTCAATAATAATGGACTTCCCCGAGTCTTAGAGCCGGTTCGATGTAGCTCATCAAGGCCATGAAGGGTTTCCCCCAAGATAATAGGAACGACATTGAAAGCCCATCCTCTAGCTTGCAGAAAAATGTCCACGAGCTCCGTGTCCGCCATGCCACACTTGCTCATGAACAGCACGCTTTGGAATAAGCACAACGCCAAGAGGCAACATTGGGAATGCACACCGTGACCACGAGTCACCGACCTTTAAATCTCCCAGGCAGAGCGTGGAGATCTTATGAATATAACTCTGTACCTCAGGAAGGCCTATACTCAATAAATCCCTGAGAGATTCCACCGGTACCTTGTCATACTTGGACACTATAATCACCCCTGTCAATGGCATATCCAGGATAGCCGCCATCTCTTCTACAGTGGGGACCATCTCATTAAGCGAAAAGTTGAAGAGATGAGCCGAAGGATCCCAAAAGAGTGCAACTCCCTTTAAAAGGTCCCAATCCGGTTTTAGATTCTTCAAGGTGAAAAGAATCTTGAAACCGAACATCTCTACGAATCTTCCTTGACGAGCGTTGTGAAATGAGCGAAAGAACATCGCTAGGTCACTCTTTTAGCATTCCACTAATTCCGAGTCTAGGGAAAACTCATCAACAATTATTGATGAAGGGACAGACTTGCTTGGGGCCATTGGGAGCAAAAGGTTGAGAATTTTACTTCAAGAGAAAAGTTCCCAGAACTGATTTAAGGCTGCATGGTATTCTAGGACAGACTAGAGGTGTTTATATACAAGTTGAGAGACCAAATCCTCGAGGAAAAAGGAGAAACAACCGCAGGTTAACAGGATGGCTCGTACGAGACATCGATGTCTCGTACGAGGCATCTCTCAGTTCAGACATCACAGTTCTGCTCAGATTCAGGGTGCCCGACAAGTCAAAACATGTCTTAATCACCTCAGAAACTCACTCGAAACAATTCATACATCACCTACAAATGACCTAACATGAATCCATCTCATAAAAATACCCCTCGGATGACCAACCGGATGTGAATCAATCCATTACACAGTCATAAATAAGAACTAAAATTAACAAAAGTATTGTGTGTTAGAGTTAGGAGTTAACTGTTGCATAGGTATAAACTAAAGAAAGAAAAATTGTCTTCACCTACGCCGAGGCAACAAATACATCCTCAACAAAAAGAAGGAATGGGGGATCCTATAAACTCCGGCATCAAAAAGAATGAGACGTCGCCATTTCCACATAATCACTCGTCGGTCCGAGGTCTCTTCCCACAAGAAGCCGACTCTACTGTCTGGCAAGCCAATCGGCCTAAGAGATCCGCTGTCTCTCTCTTCACCCTTTTGGCATAGGCCATAAACTGGGCAAGCCGTCCGGCAACCTCTCTATACTCAGCAATGGGCACCTGTTGAGAAGAAACAAATAGAGATGTCAAAGTATTCAGATAAATGATAAACAAAGAGATGAAATGGAAAAATGACGGAAATGACGGAAGAAGGGTCATAAACTATACCATGGTCGCATCAGCAGGAGGTACGAGTCCCTCAGGCATATCGTACTGGGCAGGAAGGTCCTTGGTGCTCTCTATTCCCTCAGGCATGTTGTAGGTAAATGAAGCCGGTCGAAGCTGTGGACGGAAAGGGACATGAACAACCCCCTAGGCTTGAGCCTGATCACCCTCCAGAATCAACCGTGGCATGAGACGAGCAAGAAAATCCTGATAATCAGCCTCCAGAGACATATGGTCAAAAGCATCTTGACCAATAATAAGATCCCCTTTCTCCTTCTTCGCGATAGCATAAAAGTTAAGTATATGGGCCGGTGGGTCCAAGGGGACAATCACATCAAGCCTGTCACCACCTTCTTGGCGAGAGAGCCTCTCTCCCAAATAAAAGCATCCCCCACCGAGGCCAATCATCAACAACCTCATACCAGCAAACCCGTAAACATGATCAATGCCCAGACTCCGCCAAGGAAAGAAAGTAACAGCAGACTCAGGAGCAGCCTCCCATCTATCAAAATATAGCCGCATGCGCTCCACCGGCATATCATCCCCCTTTGCGTGCTCATCACGGGTGTCCCTGTTACCCCGACGCCATCTCAAAGTATCTGGGAACATAACAGTGTTGTCTCGAAAGTTGAAAGTGAAGAGACCAAACATGGCGTACCCCCAAGCCTGCAAATGGGAGAAACATAGAAAATGTCAACATACAATGACTGAAATGGAAAAGGTTACCGAGACTGAAAAGTAAATCGGGGCTGAAATAAAGGAGGAATACAGAAGAAAATGAGTATCATACCTCCCAAGCATGGCTATAGCCTCCCAAGCTAGCGTTCGCACGATCCCGCGAACTCTCATCCATGGCCACATAGTAGTGGGCTAAGCCAGCTAAACCCCAACTGGCATCAGTCACATGCTGCATATCCCTCAGGCAGCTCAGCAGAGTAAACAAGGAAGTTGACGCATGATTGGCAAATAGCGTCTCATAGGTATCGACCTTATCCCTCAAAGCCTTCAGAGGGACACCCTTGCCTTGGGTACGCACAGAGAAGCCCAGAAAAGCCTCATATCATCACTACTAGGTAGAAAGTCAGTATCAACCTCAAGTGGCTCACCAGCGATAGAGAGCCCGATAATAGCATGAAAATCAGTAGGAGTCATGGTGACCTCACCCCACCACATATGCATGGTCTAAGTGATGTCCCACCACCGCTCCCGAATAGCTTGGAGCAAGTGAACATTCCTCCTCTCACCGACTAAGCCGTCAAAGAAGGGCTTAAGCCCAAGATTCTCGATCTCTTCCTTCATCTCACCATTAAGAGTTGCCCACCTCTCGGCAAAGGCCCGTACGCTTCCTCTACATTTATCGACAACCCTGAATGACTGCAAGCAACAAAGACAAAAGAGACGGATGTCAGAAAAGCTGTAAAATCCTCATTTAAGCATTTTACCTGAAAAATCACAAAATCGCCTAAAACGACAATCAAAATCATGTACTACTGTACTACAATGATTTTCAAACGTCGACAAGGATGAAATACCATCGAAATATCATCTATGCACGGCAAACCCTAGCAGCGATAATTCTAGGCAAAAATTGACGAAAGTCGAACTGTAAGGCACCAAATTGAGACACGCGACAACGAAATTGACATGGATACTCAGTCAAAGGAAGAGATCCTTACCCGCCTCATCCGAACAGCGTGACAAATATGATCCTCGGGGAACGGTCACAACTCATCCGTACCCCGTCTTTTTCCCCCTCATATGCCTACCAAAGAGGTGTTCCTTATGCGAACGATGTACACCGGCCATTTGAAAGGGTTGGGAATCACTAGAACTTGGTGAAAATGAATATTTTTGTGAGAGAAAATCGCCTAGGGTTGAAAGCTCCCGAAAATAAAATAAGAAAAATGATTTGAAAATCACTTTCAGCGCCTGAAATGGCTCTGATCTGTGTAAAAATAGAGATGGCTCGTACGAGGCATCTCTCTCTCGTACGAGATATCCCCAGTAAATCCAGCAGAAAACCCTGTTTTATTAGAAAATTCCAGAAAAGCCCCGCTTTTAACAGAAATGTCAGAAAGCCCTGCTTTCAACAGAAAGGTCAGAAAAAGCCCTGCTTTTGACTGAAAGGTCGAATCTGAACCCGATTCAAGATGGAACATTGAGTCATCAACAAAGGAATATTTTCAGAATTGGAACAAATGAAGTTGTTTCTCAGTACGAATTTATTCTCACCACACATCCAAGATCATGGGTGAGCAACAAAATCTGCATCTGCAAACTCTAAATTCCATGACTTTCATCGAGACGTACGTTAATGACACATAATTTACAACCGGGTATCCCACAATTGTTATTGAGACGTAAGTTAATAACACAGGATCCCACCATATGGAGTCCCATAATTTCCATCAAGACGTATGTTAATGGCATAGGATTCACTTTTCTGACGATAAGGCAAGTTCGTTGGAAGGAGAAGCAAGGATCCAAGTAATTGGCGTCTCCAAACCCAGAGTCCGATAATTGATATCAAGACGTATATTAATAACATAGGATTCATATTTTCCGATGGAGAAGGCAAGTTCGTTGGATGGAGAAGCAAGGTCCGTGTAACTGGTGTCTCCAAACCGAAGGCGGTTCGTCATCAACAACAGGGTATATTCAGAATTGGAGTAAAAGAGATTGATTCCTCAGTATGGATTGCAACTGGAGACGGTTTGTCATCAACAAAAAGGAGTATATTCAGTATTGTTTTCAAAAATGATTTTCAAAATACCTTAAACCCCCGTTTTTACGTATTTTCGGAGTCAAAATACGTTTGGTCTGATTTCCTTTCGGGGAATACGTAGGCAACTTTTTAGCACGACCATACCCCTAGTTTAAAATAGCATCTTCTCTATCAACGACGTTACTTCATCCATAAGTATCGTCGCCGAGGGGCTCTGTAGACACCCCATTTTGGACATTCATTCATAATCACACTACTTCTGTGTCTCGCCTTTGATTTGGGTCGAAACTCGTTAAGTTGGACATGTTTCGTTAAGTTTTTGACTGACTCTGTTAAGTCAGGGGCCAAAATGAACATTAAAACTACTGCATAGGGCAAAAAGTGAATTCTAACACTGAGATGTCTCGTACGAGACATTGATGTCTCGTACGAGCCATCCCCCTTGACAGTCGAGTTTTGGGTCAGTTTGCTTGTTGATCTTCACCCTGTTTGTTAGCAAACACTCAAGCAATCCTTCTTAGCAAACACTCAAGCAATCGTTCTTAGATTCCTTCTTCCTCATAGTGGTGCCTTGCCCCCAAGAGCGAGCCAAGCTCGTAGAGAACTCTGAGCCCATGAAGGAAATATCTTGAGGCTGTCCCCCTAACACGAAAGTGTCCTGCTGTTGACCGAACTGTCGCATTACCCTTCGAGAAAAATAGAAAGAGGAATCCCTCAAAGCCGGAAGGACGACCCTATTGTATCCAAGGGTATTAGCTACATACCTCCTCACCTTCCAAAAGGATGGGCACCAAGCAATATCATCAGTCTCCGCTTTGGCAAAAAGATGAGCCCACTCCCTTCACCAATAGTCTCCGCCTATGGAAAGTATAAGGGGAATACTAAATCGGAGAGTCCAACAATTTGAAATGTTCTCTGAGCCAAATAGTCAACAATAATGGACTTCCCCGAGTCATGGAGCCGGTTCGGTGTAACTCATCAAGACCATGAAGGGTATCCCCCAAGATAAGACGGACTACGTTGAAAGCCCGTCCTCTAGCTTGCAGAACGATATCCACGAGCTCTGTGTTCGCCATGCCATACTTGCTCATAAAAATTACGCTTCAAAATAAGCATAAGCCAAGAGGCAGCACTGGGAATCCACCCCATGACCACGAGTCACCCGACCTTTAAATCTCCTAAGTAAAGCTTGGAGATCAACATAGCGGTTATGAATGTAACTCTGTGCCTCGGGAAGGCCTATGCTCAATAAATCCTTGAGGGATTCTGCCAGTGCTTTATCATAATTGGGCACCGCAATCACCCCTGTCAATGGCATATCTAGGACAGCCACCATCTCTTCTACTATAGGGACCATCTCATTAAGTAAAAAGTTGAAAATATGAGTCAAAGGATCCCAAAAGCGTGCAACTCCCTTCAAAAGGTCCCAATCCGGTTTTAGGTTCTTCAAAGTGAAAAGGATCTTAAAACAGAACATCTCTATGAATCTTACTTGACGAGTCTTGTCAAACGAGCAAAAGAACGTTGCTAAGTAATTCTTGTAGCGTTCCACTAATTCTGAGTCCAAGGAGAACTCATCAACAATTATTGATGAAGGGACGGATTTGCTTAGGGTCATTGAGAGCAAAAGGTTGAGAATTTTACTCCAAAAGAAAAGTTCCCAGAACTGATTTAAGGCTGCATGGTATTTTAGGACGGACTAGAGGTGTTTATATACAAGTTCAGACACCAAATCCTCGAGGAAAAAGGAGAAACAGCCGCAGATTCACAGGATGGCTCGTACGAGACATTGATGTCTCATACGAGGCATCTCCCAGTTCAGACAACAGAAACTCTGCTCAAATCTCAGGTGGCCCAATGAGTCAAAACATGCCTCAAACACCTCAGAAATGCACCAAGAAAAATTCATACATCACCTACAAATGACCTAAGACGAATTCATCTCATAAAAATATCCCTCGGTTGATCAACCAGATGTGAATCAATCCATTACACAGTCATAAATAAAAAATAAAATTAACAAAAGTATTGTGTGTTATAGATAGGAGTTAACTGTTGCATAGGTACAAATAAAAGAAAGGAAAATTGTCTTCGTCTACGCCGAGGCAATAAATACATCATCAACGGAAGAGGGAATGGGGGATCCTATCAAGCTCGGGCATCAAGACACCAGAACGTCGCCACTGCCACGTGATCACTCGTCGGTCTGAGGTCTCTTCCCGCAAGAAGCCAACTCTGCAGTCTGGCGAGCCAACCGGCCTAAGAGTCCCACGGTCTCTCTCTTTACTCTCTTGGTATAGGCCATAAACTGGGCAAGCCATCCGGCGACCTCTCTATACTCAGCAATGGGCACCTACTAAGAAGAAACAAATAGAGATGTCAAAATCTTCAAATAAATGACAAATGAAGAAATGAAATGATGAAATGACGGAAATGGCAAAAGAAGAGTCATAAATCATACCATGGTAGTGTCAGCAGGAGGTACGAGTCCCTCAGGCATATCGTACTCGGCGGGAAGGTCCTCGATGCTCTCTGTCCCCTCAGGCATGCTGTAGGAGAATGAAGTTGGTCAGAGCTGTGGACGGAAAGGAATATGCACAATCCCTGGGCCTGAGCTTGGTCACCCTCTATGTTTAGCCGGGGCATGAGACAACTCAAAAAATCAGCATAGTTAGCCTCGAGATGCATATGGTCGAAGGAAACCTGGCCGATAATGAGGTCATCTCTCTCCGCATCCTCAAGGGCATAAGAATTAAGCATATGAGCTGGTGGGTCCAGAGGGACGATGAGATCTAACCTACCACCATTATGCTGGTGAGAGACTCGCTCTCCCAAATAGAAGCATCCCCCACCGAGGCCAATCATCAATGACATCAGAACTGCCTGCCAGTACGCATCGTCAATACCCAAGCTCCTCCAATGAAAAAGGGCAGTAGCAACATCGGGAACGACGGTCTGCTTATCAAAAAATCACCTCATCTGCTCTATGGGCAAGTCCGTCCCCTCAGCATGCTCTCCGATGGTATCTCTGTTACCCCAGCGCCACATCAGTGTATCCGGGAACATGATGGTGTTGTCTCGGAGGTCAAAGTTGAAGAGACCAAACATAGCGTAGCCCCAAGCCTGTAAATGGGAGAAACATAGAAAAATACCAAACATACAATGGCCTAACAAGAATGCTACCGAGACTGAAAAATAAATCGGGGCTGAAATAAAGGAGGAATACAGAAGAAGATGGGTATCTTACCTCCCAAGCATGGTTGTAGCCACCCAAGCCAGCGTTCGCCCGATCCCGTGAACTCTCATCCATGGCCATGTAACAATGGGCCATGCCGGCTAGACCCCAAATAGCATCGGTCACATGATTCATGTCCCTCAACACACTTAAAAGAGTAAACAAGGCATTCGATGCATGATTAGCAAAGAGCGTCTCAGAGAAGGCCCACCACAGAAAACCGTGGACAGCTGTAATACGAGTATTAGGATGCCCCATCTGACCCGTATTGGCAGTAACATAGGCATCATACTTGTCCGTTAAGGCCTTCAGAGGGACAGCCTTGCCTAAGGTGCATACAGAGAAGCCCAGAAGATGCCTCGTATCATTGCTGCTAGGAGAAAAGTCAGTATCGACCTCAAGCGGCTCATCGGCAATAGAAAGACCGGTAATGGCATGGAAATCAGTGGGAGTCATGGTTACCTCCCCCACCTCATATGCATGGTATGGGTACTATCCCACCAACGCTCCCTAAGAATTTGGAGCACATGAGCATTCCGTCGCTCACCCACCAAGCCGTAAAAGAAAGGCTTAAGTCCGAGATTCTCGATCTCTTCCTTAATTTCACCATTAAGAGTTGCCCACCTCTCGGCAACCGTTCACACACTGCCTCTACAGTTATTGAAGATCCTGAATGGCTGCAAACAACAAAGGCAAAAGAGATGAATGTCAAAAAATTGGTAAAATCCTCATTTAAGCATTTTACTTGAAAAATTGCAGAATTGCCTACAACGAAAGTTAAAATCATGTACTACTATACTAAAATGATTTTCAACATCAACAAGGGTAAAATCCTATCGAAAGATCAGCCAGGCATGATAAACCCTAGCAGCGATAATTCTAGGCAAAAATCGATAAAAGTCAGACCGCGAAAGCACCAAATTGAGATATACAACAGCGAAATTGTCATGGAAACTCAGTCAAAGGAAGAGATCCTTACTCGCCTCGTCCGAACGGCGTGAGAAATATGATCCTCGGGAAATGGGCACAACTCGTCCGTCGAACATACTTTGACCTTCATATGCCTACCAGAGAGATGCTCCTTGTGCGAACGATGTGCACTGGCCATCAGAAAGGCTTAGGAATCACTAGAGCTTGGTGAAATGAATATTTTTGAGAAAGAAAATCGCCTAGGGTTGAGAACTCCCGAAATGAAATAAGAAAAGTGATTTGAAAATCACTTTCAACGCCTGAAAAGGCTCTGATCTGCATAAAAATGGAGATGACTCGTACGAGGCATCCTTCCCTCGTACGAGGTATCCCCCAGAAATCCAGTTGAAAACCCTGTTTTCTCAGAAAATTCCATAAAAGCCATGCTTTTAACAGAAAGGTCAGAAAAAGCCCTGCATTTGACAAAGAGGTCAAGTATGAACCCGATTCGATATGGAACATTGTGTAGACAACCCGCCTTGGACCGCTCACCCCGATTGCACATTTTATTTTGTGTTTCTCGTTAGTTTCTGTCACTTCCGTTAAGTTCCTGACTGACTTCGTTAAGTCCAGGGACTAAACTGAATGACAGGGCTGACTTTCTAGTCCATTCTGTCAAAATTGCCTTCTCTGAGTCGCGCGCCTCCGACACTAGGAGCCAAGCGCGCGCGCCTCCCGCCCCCATAGCAGGAAGCGCGCGCCTCTGGGCGTCAGTTACAGATTTCTGGCCAGGATTCCCTCCCTTGCTCAATTTACAGGATTTTGCCCGGGAAGGATTTCTTGGTGACTGAGTTTTGGCACCAAAAACACCCCTCTTTCACCTATAAAAACCTCTCTTTACCTCCATTTTCAAAGACCGAAGATTCAACTTACAAAAACTATACCAAAATCACTTTCTAAAGGTTCTCCAAGGATTTCTTCAAGCAATATTTGAAGTTCTTCAAATTGTAGGTAAAAGTCTATCTTTTCCTTTCTTTTCTACTTCATCTCCTCTCTCTCTCATACTCTAATCAAATGTGCAATCACCCAAATCATTTTGGGACATGACTCTAATGATCACCTCATCTCATTGAGGTTGGTTAAGGAGTTATCTCCTACATTCCAAACTCTATTTTAACCCCCCCCCCTTTTCATGACTTAAAGAAGAAGAAGAAGAAGAACATTATTATTCATGTAGATTTTGATCAAGCAAGACCAACTTTAGTTGGGCGAGATGGGTGTTTCGGTACTTCCCATCTCGTAATCTAACCCCCGAACCTCAAAACAAAGAATCTCTGTTTTCGTAATCAAACTTAGGCAACAATCAATAGGTTTTTCTTATGTTCCTCAAAACATAGGTGGCGACTCTAAAACAAGTTAGACATCCTAGGATAATTCACCGCTCTAGCCAAGCCGTGGTTCCCCCGGGGTATCTACAGTGGCGACTCCGCTGGGGACTTTTGAGGGTTAAACTTGCATTCTGATCGAAATCTACATCTTTTCTGGGCATTCTGATTCCTGATGGGGGAGGCGCGCGCGTCTAGCCTTTTAAGCCTAAGGCGCGCGCATCCAACATCAAGAACCAGAATCACCCACTTCTTCATATCCTTCATCTTCTTCTTCTGTTATTCTGCTCTAATCACTTCTGCAGGGGTTACAATTTGAACATAGGACCAGGGCAATCCCCTGAGTCCAAAGTCTGACATTCTGACAGGTGTGCCCAGAAGCACGCGCCTCCCATAAGCATTACGCCATGCGCGCGCGTCCCACATCAGCACTCAGAGGCGCACGCTTCAGGGTTGATTCCCAGAACAGAAACAGGTTTCAGTGACTGAGCAGAACAGTGGGGTGTGGGCACAGTTGCCTGCATCAGAACAGAATTGAACCCTCGGACTGTTTTAATTTTGTGTTTTATTTACCGGTCACACGAGTGATTCGGGAGTTGTAATTTATATGCTTATGTGTTTGTTTTCTTTCTTTTCAAAAAAAAAAAAAAAAAAAAAAAATTTGTCACTTGTTAGACCTCACACTACATGCACATATTCCTATGAACTGCTCACTATCGAGTCGCACAAGTCCAACCCCAAACCCGTCGAGGCCCGTCCTAGAAAGTTTCAAGCTCTACCAGACCTTGGCTCTTTCGAAGCGGTAAACCTCAGCCCGTGGCGTAGTTCAAGACTACATGCCGGGGGTGACCTTTGAGCCTCATATTCAAGCCGAGCACAAACCACACAATTCTAGTTAGGGTCTAACACTCCGTGACTCAAGTCGGTTTCCATGTACCGAGATTTCCCTAAACTAATGTCTTCAAATCATACATGCCAACTTGTTGAAATGGACGCAATAAAAAATACGTCCCCAAAAGTGGTTATTTTGGACGAAAATAAAAATCCGTCCCCGCATGTATGCTTTACTACATTAATTTAGTTTAATCCCGATACATGAAAGATTCGCAAGCGCGATGGAATCCGATGAGTATATGGGACCGCGAGATGGTCTATATACTAGTGTGACCATTCCATTATTTTCTTAGAAACCCCAAAAGGGATTCATTCCCTCCGACTTATAAAAAAAAAAAAAAAAGAGGAGTCTTTTCTTATGTGGTTCGAGTCGTGTGCCCAACTGTGTGTTCTAAGCCTCTTCATGGACCGCAAGTGTTACTCAAGACTGAAAGGGCCTCTTCTGCAATATAGGTTCAATGGTACTTACAGAGTCTACCGGGATTCAGCAAATCGGTTAGTCCGTGAAGAGATCACTCCAACAGCTCCAACATCAACATGACCGGCAGCAGCAACACCATGTCTCTCGAACAGCTCTCAACTATGGTCCAACTCCTCCAAGACCAAGTCTCCACCCTTAATAAGGAGGTACAAAGCAAAGACGACATTTGGCAATCCCACCTCGACAGCCAAAGGGAGGCCCACGAGGCCGAGATGGAGCTAATGAAAGAAAAGCTCACTAACCTTGCCAAGGGGAAGAACAAGAACAATGACGATGAATCCGAGTGGACCGAGGTTTGTTCAAAAGTCCTTATGTCAACACCCGCACCAAGAAAATGGGGGAAACAAGTTCCGAGAACAATGAGCCCAAAATGGTGGATTCTATCATGGCCTACATCGACCAAAACTTCAATGGGCTCAACGTGGGGAAAGGCTCCGACACAAGCCTTTATCAATCATCCATCCTCATGAGTACTATGGCCGCTCTTCCCGATAAGTTCAAGATGCCCGACATAAGCAAATTCAAGGGCAACTCTTGTCCCATGGCTCACATTGAGACTTATATTTGCGCAATGGTTCCGAAAAAGGTCTCCCCCAAGGTGATGGCTCAATGCTTTCCTCTCACTCTCGAGGGGCGCGGCAAAAGATTGGTATGCTACTCTCCCGCCTCACTGTCCGTCTTGATTGGGACTCCGCCATGCTTGCCTTCAAGAACCAATACCAAGGCAACACCACTCACCGGCCCACAAGGAAAGAGCTAGAGAACACTACTCAACGAGACAATGACTCTTTCATCGACTTCACAAGGAGATGGAATGATAAACTCTCTGAAATTGTTGAGAGGCCAAACACAAAAGAGCAAATGGACATCTTTCTCAAGTGTCTCAAGATTGATCTCCGCACCCACCTAAGTGGGGCTTGCTACTCCAACTTCTCCAAATGTATGAGGCGGGGGTACGCATGGATGACTTGCTCAAGGAGATTAAGAAGGCCGCACCTCTACTTACGCGCTACAAGGCTGCTTCAACTTCACAAAAGAAGCCTCGGTCAACGCCGTCACTATTGACAAGGGGAATTACAAAAAGGTTCCTCCACCTCAAGGGAAGAAGTCCCGAAGTGAGCCGTGTCTACACGCCTCTCCAAAGCATGACTCAAACCGAAGTGTTCGAGGTCCTCAAGGCAAGGGTCAAGTCACAACCCGTCGTGCAAGGTACCAACCCAAGACGATCCAACCCTAATCATGCTCACCACAAATATTGTGGCTACCACCAATATAGTGGCCACACCACCGAGGATTGCTTCGTTCTGCGTTCTCCGCAATGTCATCAAGATCTCATAGGATAAGAAAGAATTTGTAGTGACTAATGACGAACATGTCAATGTAATAGAGATAGGAGAACTCGAGGGGACCACCCATTCAATCCTAATTGTGAATGGGCGCCCAATGTTATGATAAACTTGACAATTCTTGTTATGTAGTGACTTACGATGAGGTAATGAGGGAAGTACTAGAGAATATGGAAAAAGAGGCAAGATGGGAACGTCAACATGCTAACTCGATCCGGTCGAGTCATAGCAAGCAACCTTCCACTTCCGCACCGAGCTCCTCTTCACAAAGGCCGCCAGCCTCGCAACACTCTCGAAGATCCTCTACTTGTCCAACTCAAAAACTCAAGCAAACATCTCTATTTGGGACCTCAATTGCATCTCAAAGAAACACCGAGATCTTGTCATCCGCAATCTCGATGATACATCAGTTTCTCCCGATACTACCCCCGAGGACCTCACGCGCAATGATTGGTCACATTCATTTGGCACGGTCATCACTTTATCGATATGGACCTTCCACCATTTGGTTCCGGCCACAACAAAGCTATTTACCTCACAAGTACGGCAAGGGGGAGGCCGCGTCTCAAGAGTCTTAGTGGACGGTGGTTCCGCACTCAATCTCATGCCTAGCAGAATCGATGGCATACTGGGGCTTAAGGATTCCGATTTGAAGCCTTCTACTCAAGTGATTGCGGCGAGGTTATGACAGCACGCCGCCGTACAGTCATGGGTATGATCGAAATAGACATCGAGTTTGGAAGCATGGTCATGTCCGTTCCATTCCAAGTGCTTGATATCCCGGCCTCGTTCAACTTACTTTTGGGACTACCAATGGATTTCACAGTGCTAATGCCGTACCATCAACTCTCCACCAATGTGTCAAGATCCGAAATGGTGATGAAATAGTGACCGTCAATGGCCTGAAACGTCACTATCCACAGAAAAGGTGAGCCCGCGTCCACCAATTCACCATGTTTACCAGACTCCACTCTCTCCGGCGTCTCAATCAACGCATTGACAAAGAAGGGGGAAACGGATCATGGACCCCAGCAATCACAAAGTCCTCCGCATGATGAGGAATAAGGACTACTTCCCTGGTTTAGGCCTAGGGAAATATCAACAAGGAATCCTACATCCTGTGCAAGTCCCATTTGTAAAGAACACATTCGGTTTGGGGTAC
>JAOWBW010001853.1:0-178159 GCA_026119855.1 Campanula takesimana | reverse complement strand
TTTTTGAATTTTTGTAGATGGAATCCAGCCAATCCATTGATTTGGAGATTGAGGAACAAAATTGTAATGATGGTGAAAAGGAAAGCACTAAAGAACAAGATGATAATAAGGGAGAGGCTGATGATGAGAAGGGGAAGGGGACTACGCGAGCGAAAAGATCAATGGTATGGGATCATTTCACTTACGTAAAAGGTGCATCAAGCTCAAAATGTCCTTACTGCTCTCAAATGTTAGCGTGTCATTCTAAAGATAACGGTACCTCTGGTTTAAAGAGTCATTTAGAATTATATTGTCCTAAGTCTCCAGTTTTGTTAAGGAAGAAAGGAGATAGGCAATCTACCTTGGGTTTTAAGCCAGTAGAGAAGGGGGCAGGTGGTTCTCTTGCTACTCATTCTTTTAGTGTAGAGAAATGTAAAGGGCACTTTCTAGAATGTGCATCAAAGACAATAGACCGTTTAGTATTGTTGATGATGAAGGATTTAAAGAATATTCGTGGGAATTGAATCCATTGTTCAAATTGCCATCTAGGTGGACTGTCGCTAGAGAATGTTTGAGGATTTATAAGGAGGAGGCTGAAATTGTTAAGAAACTTTTGAAAAATCAAACAGTTTCCCTTACTACTGACACATGGTCATCTATTCAGAATATCAATTACATGTGTCTTACAGGGCATTGGGTTGATGATGATTGGTTTTGAGGAAAAAATTTTTGAACTTCTGTCCTATAGCTAATCATAAAGGTGACACAATTGGGAAATTGGTTTACAAGTGCTTACAAAAATGGGGCATTGAGCGGGTTTTCACTGTGACAGTAGATAATGCTTCATCAAATGATGGGCTATTCGATACTTGAAAAGAATGCTTAAAGGGCCCAATGCCATACTGGATTGTAAGTACATGCATTTGAGATGTTGTGCACATATTATAAATCTTGTTGTGAGAGATGGGTTAGAGGAACAAGATTTGTCCATTTCAAGAATTAGAAATGCTGTGAGGTATGTTAGATCATCACCATCTAGGGCTGCAAGGTTTAAAGAATGTGCCGAAAAAGTTGAAATCAGTTGTAAAAAATACCTTGTCTTGATGTTGAAACTAGGTGGAATTCGACCTACCTAATGTTGGAAACTGCTGTGATATATGAAGGCTTTTGATAGGATGAAAATGATAGATCAAAATTTCTATGATTACTTTGGTGATGATGAAGTAGAAGTTGAGGGTAGCACAAGAAAAAGGAAGAGAAAAGAAAAGGTTACAGGGCCTCCCGAGACAAGTGATTGGGATAATGCAACCCAATTTATTGAGTATTTGAGTGTTTTTTATAATGTTACAAATCTGATTCTCTGGCTCTAAGTATGTAACATCAAATTTATTTTTTGGTGAACTTGTGACAATGCATGCGCATATATCACGAATGTGCTTGGATTTGGATGAGGCAAAGAGAACAATGGCATTTTCAATGAAAGAAAAATATGACAAGTATTGGGATAATATGGATAACATGAACTTCTTGTTGTATGTAGCTGTGGTTTTGGATCCTCGCAATAAAATGTGTTATCTTGGATGGTGTTTGGGTCAAATTCATGGAGTTAATTCATCCAAGGCCAAGCTTATATGTGAGAAAGTGATTAAAACATTGAATGATTTGTATGATCATTACAAACTGAAAGCAGATAGTGTGAACAAGGGGTCTTCTTCATCTTCAAATTCTGTTGGAGGCTCTTCTTTTGCGGGTATTGGTGTTAAAGTAATTTGGAGTCTAGTTTTTTAAAATATTTGGAAGAGCAAGGAGGGTTGATGGATAAAACCGAAGTTGAAATTTATTTGTCTGATGGAATGGAAAAGAGAGATGAGAAATTTGATGTTTTAAGTTGGTGGAAATCAATTCTACTAAGTTCCCATCCTATCCCAAGTTGTTAAACATGTTTTGGGGATGCCAATCTCTACCGTTGCTTCGGAGTCCGCATTTAGTACCGGTGGTAGGGTGATTGATCCATTTAGAAGCTCCCTTAGTCCTCAAACCGCTGAAGCTTTAATTTGTGCACAAGATTGGATACGCTCTACACCCGTTGATATTGAGCTTCCAGATGTGCATGCTAAGGCCATGGAAGAGTTGCAAGAAAATTAGAGACACTTGAAATGGGTAAATTTTCACTTTATCTTTATTTATTTATTTATTTTTTGTATTTTTTATGTGCTGCCTGTTTCAGAACTGACATGGCATTCTATTTCTATGCTCTTTTAGATGCTTTCGGTGGTGGACCAAAGTTTTTTGAACCTTGCGCGATAGATGATTGATTGACTTTGGTATGATTCTTTTTATTATTTTTGCTAAACATATTTTTTTATTGAACTTGAATTGATTTGATTCTCTGAGATTTTTGTATAATTCTGTTTTGAATGTGAATTATTTTACGCAGAATGAAGGTGCTTGCTGTGTACTTGTTGGCTGTTTTGGGAGCCTGGGAGTAACTCCAAACCATCAGCTGATGATTTGAAGAAATTCTTGGTTCAGGTACGCTTTAATGTATTCTTGTTGGCTGTGTACTTGTTGGCTGTTTTGATGTATTCTTGTTTGGTTTGATTAGTTATTGATGCATATCCAGTTTTGTTCTTGATCATTTTTGTGTCATTTCGGGACGGAAGTAGAAACAATAATTTACAAGTAAAATAAAATGGGCTCATTCAACTTGATTATCTGGACTATTATTGATTTCCTTAATTCATGCAACTAGTAGTACATTTGCATTCTTTTCCGAGCGGATACATGCATAGCTAGTGTTCTTGGTTTACAGTCTTGAGACAAACATCTTAGTGAGAAAATAAGATGGTTTGATTTTGGATCAGTGCCATACCATTTGTAGCACACAGGAAGAATCAATAGGGACTGCATTTAATCTTCTCGGGTTTTCTTGAACCCTTTTACTCTTTAATACCAGCAACTGACTGTAGAAACTGACATTTAGGTGCTTTTGCTTAGGAACAAATTTTGTAAACATAATGATTCAAATGATCAAGTCTTTTATTTTATCATGGGAAGTGGATTTGTGTGACCTAACAAGGAGACCAGTATGCACAATACTCAACCAGAAGGAAACGCAAGTACTAAAAAGAAGATATGGAATGTATTTCCGGCCATGCCCTCCCCCCCCCCCCCGGCATCTCACCATTCCCGTCACTGCCATCTCTCTCTCCCTCCCTCTTATTGTTTATTCCTGCCTTAAATGATACCTCAAGAGTAGGTTACGATTACCGCACTGTCATTAGGTAACTCTTTCCTTGAAAATGCTCAATTTTTGGAAAATAAACTCTTCAAAATGGGACAAGGGGAGCAGTAATTTTGGGTATAAATATTGATGTTTTAGTTTTTATGACAGGCTGAATATCGGGGGCTATTTCCGGCCATGCCCTCCCCCCCCCCCCCCCCCCCGCCATCTCACCATATTCTACTTTCATCCTTCTTTCCTGAATAGGCTGCCCACTCTTAATTTTGACACACAGTAGTTCTTAATATGAATTTATTTGTCAAATTCATGGAGTTTCTTAATGTTTGTTTTTTCCTTGTGCAGGTTGTTATGAATCGATGGACTGCTGAGGAGGAAATTCAAGACTTTTGTTTAATTTGATATGGGACTTTTTGAATCCTTAGTTATTATATTATCATGTTATTGAAGTATATTTGGTTTTTATTTCCTGTTGGAATCATTATGTTTGAACTTTAAACATGTCTTTGTTTAATTTGGCCCATATAGCCAAGTAGGATCATGTTTGTCAAGCCCAATAGGGCCTGTTGGATTAATTATGTTTATTTCCTTCTATTTGAACTTACAATTGTCTGATTTAGCCCAAGTAGTTCAATTTGGGCCTGACCAAGCCCAACTTAAGCGGCCCATTTAATCAGCCCATTGAAACCGAACCGCTACCGACACCGAAACCGACACCGAACACACCGAGCCGATTAAAAACCGAACCATTTCGGTGCTCAAATGCTAGAAACCGATAGGGTGCGGTTCGGTACCGATTTTAGCTAGAAACCGTACCAAACCGAACCGAGCTCACCCTAGTAAGAGTACTAAGGTACTTGAGATATACTCGTGATTTTAGACTACACTACTATAGACATCCAGCGGTGATAGAAGGATATAGTGATGCTAATTGGATATCAGATATCAAAGACTCAAGGTCTACGAGCGGATATGTATTCACATTGGCAGGTGCAGCTATATCATGGAAATCTTCTAAGCAAACTGTTATAGCTAGATCAACCATGGAATCTGAGTTCATAGCATTAGATAAATGTGGTGAGGAAGCCGAATGGCTACGCCAATTTCTAGAAGATATTCCAAATTGGGATAAACCTGTGCCAGCAATTTGTATACATTGCGATAGCCAATCTGCGATTGGTAGGGCACAAAATCATATGTATAATGGTAAGTTTAGACATATACGTCGACGACATAATACCATTAAGCAACTAATTGCAACTGGTACCATATCTATTGACTATGTAAAGTCAAAAGATAATTTGGCGGATCCGCTAACCAAAGGGTTAAGTAAAGAAGCGGTTGCAAAGTTGACATTGAGAATGGGATTAAAGCCTCTTGATAAGTTAAACACAGCGGAAAACCCAACCTAGTTGACTGGAGATCCCAAGATCTAGGTTCAAAAGGGACAACCTAACTGTTAAAAGACTTGTAGCGTCACTGTGGGGGTTACCCATACCCATTCCTTAAAAGTGACATCCCGAGAGAAATGAGGTTAAGCCGTTGGCTTTTAATGATTCTTATGTGAAGTAAAATGGGTTACTTAAAAGAATCACCTATGTGAGAAAGAAGTGTGGGCCGCTTTGAGAAGAATTATGTGAGGCTTAATTCTTAGACCTTCTCACAGAACCAGGCATTGTGCTCCAGGGCCATAATGGACACAGCTATGAGAGCTGAATTGTGTTAGGGCGATACCTGTGCAAAGTATATGATCGGCTACATAAAAAGCTAGCAGTTCAAGGACATCGTGTCTACTGATTAGCGAGTAGAGTAAATATATCTTGCAAGGGAAGGTTCAAAGGGCAGACCCTACCTATCCTATGCAGGTTTTCGACTGCCGGACTTTATCACCTATCCTCATGAATTTCCTTCATGTGGGGGATTGTTGGGAAATAGTGTGGTTTTGAAGGAAATTATGCGGAATTTCCATAAGGGTAATTTTGTCCAACGACAAAATTGATTATGGGTTTGTGTTCTACTCCATGAGAAGAATGAAATCAAGTATTAATTTGTCCAAAATGGTTATTGGATGAATGAGATATGAATGCTCAAAGTAAGTGGGTTGGAAAGTGAAAATGTGGATATCCCACATGGGAAGGGAAATGAACATTTTGCTAGTATAAAGACTTGGACACTAGAGTAGTGTTCAAGACTAAGTAGCATAGAGGCTCTCTCTCGCGCGCAGGGGGGGTGCAAATCAAATCCCAAATTTGGCTTGCGAGGTGCGTACTCGTGCATGGGCGCGTCCTGCGGACACGAATGTAGCACCGAAATGGCCTAGTCGGACCAACCCACCTTTTGGTAAATTTTTTGGTTTGTGAATCAAAAATAATGAGCAGTTTTTGATTTCTAACATTGTAACTGCCAAGTATCAATGGGTTAATTGCAGTCTTAATTTCGAGATTAAGTGCAGCAAATAAAACTGAAAGATTCAAATTAAAACAGAGTTTTAATTTCGAGTTTAATTGCAGATTTCAGTTTCGGATTCTTGGCTTTGTGCAGCTATAAAAAGGAGTGTTCACAAACTGGTTGAAAACACTGATAAAAAACAATCTTCCTCCATCTTTCTGTTGCTGCATATTGTTCTGCGATTTCCTTGGCCTCCTTGCATTGTATAATAGTGGTGATTCTGTCCAAGCGCAATTCAGTTCGCCGGGAAACTTAGGTGCAAAGTGCCCCCGGTCCGCACGTTCTATCCTGGGAGGCTAGCGTCCCGACAAAACTCAAGCACACGTGGTGAGGGGGCGAATAAGTCTTAAGGAGACAGTAACCAACTGGGCTCGTGCAAACGACAATCGAATTTTACTTTCTGTATTTCCAGTTTATTGTTCAATTTATTATTCTGTATTTGTTCTTTCTGTTGTAAATCACTAACATGTATTGCTTTTCCAGTGAAAAGAAATTCTCTACTGAATATTTATAGGTTACCTGTTACTGAGTGTTCTTTAACTTCAGCAGAGCATCATTTATTTTTTTCTTACCATTATAGCCACTGCCATTGACAACCACAACAACAAAGCCTAGGTCCCAAAATGATTTGGGGTCGGCTAATATGAATCTCTCATATGGATGACTTTGCTTAATGAGAGGTTGATATGGAGGCACATTGATTTTGACACTTTTGTGACTTGGACTTGGAGCTGATGGATGACTTTGCTTAATGAGAAGCTGAGTTCAAGGATCTACTCCCTTTGCCCCAAAAATGAATGATCTAATTTACTCTTGATCAAGAGAAAATTCGGTCATTCATTTTGGGACGGAGGTAGTATAATATTAGATTTATGGCTGGCTGACAATACCTTTAGTTTTTTTTTTTTTTTTGTTCTTTCAGCTGTCGCAAGCTGGTGTTGATCCGGATTTGCTTGGTGGTTGTGGTCTCGCTCTGGTTTGAAATGCTGGTGTGTTGCTTATTAATGGGCGGTGGTGCTGTTATGTAGGTAGGCTCCCTCTCACACACACACACACTCTCCTTTGTTTTGGGTTGGGTTGGGTTGGGTTGGGTTGGGTTGGATTGGGTTGGAAGTTCCATGTTATGGCTTAGTAATATTTGCTATCTCTTAGAGAAGTTTTCTCAACAAATAAGTAGTCCATGGGCAGAAGAACATGTTTTAATCGATTTGCATAGAGAACATGATAGGAAATCTGGTGCATTTTATTGTTGCGACTGCTCGCTTTTTGTATCGTCCTTGATTGGATCAAACTCATGGTTTTCATGTCAAACTATGGAGTTTTATGTCTAAGCAATCATGTTTATAAACTATATTTTATTTTTCACATCTGCATACATGACGCAAACATATTTCAATAGTGACAAGATTAGGACACTTTTTATGCATCAGACCAAGTAATATCCATCTCACCCCAATCACTTTGAGGTACATCCAAGGCTTTCCACACAGCTATCGACGCATCAACAACATTACTACCACAGGGAGGCCTATAGTATCGCTCTTCATCACACCCTACGCTAGAGTCACACAAGTCAACCACCATAGCCTTAACACTCCACCCGTTCTTGGCACTTATCACAACCTCTTTGAGGCACCTCTCCCCTCCGTTATACCATCCACTCGACAAAGCCACAACAGGAGTGTCGTCAGAGTGATAACGTCCGTCACATTTTGACGGGTCGTAAAGGGCCCCACCCTTTTCAAAGCTATTTAGAGTGAGAAGTGCTTTGGTAGTATTGGATACCAGCGGTGAGCATTTGTATGTTGTGTATATCTTGCCTCTGACACAACATTGGTAGTCTTGGACGTCGAGGTTGCATTGATCGGTGGAGGCTTTTGGCCTTTGACTCTACCGCTTGGCCCGCAGGGTTGTTGAGCTGCGTCGACTTTTGGAAAGTGCAAAAAGTTGTTGAAAATAAGGATTAGGAGAATCGATGTCATTATAACCTTACTTTGTTCATCTTTCACTATCTTTATGTGAATTTATATCCGATTAAAGAGAGCAATTCTTATATAAGTTCGTCTGAAGTGAAAAAAAGCCAAAACTGTGGTCGAGAAAGTTGTTATTTGTGGTAACTTTAGGTATGATAATTGAACGGTGGTAACGTGTTTGTTAATATGATTATCTTTAGGTTGCTAAAAAAAGTTTGAAGAGGAAGTTGTCACATTTAGTATTTTGAGGGTCATAATCTTGTTTTTATGAAAAAAAATGTGAAGAATTGAAGATTATTTGAGACGGAGGGAGTAATTAAATAAAATCACGGTAAAAAAAATGATAATTTGACAAAATTATGAGTTATGAGATATGTATGAAAATCTAAGCATGGATATGTATTCTACACTAGTTGGGCTTTGACCGATGAGCTTCTAGCTCAATGGTATCCGGTGGAAGGATAGAGTCCTCTCTTTGCAGAGGTCTCAGGTTCGACCCCCGTATGGAGCATGTGGAGAACCTTTATCCTTCCTCCTTATCCTTCAAGCCCCATAGAGAGTACCCCTTATGCAGGGGAGTTTGTGCCAACATGTGATCGTTCAGATGGCGCAGGGACGTCTATGGCAAGGAGGCTACCAGATGGCGCATGACGTCTATGACAAGCAGACTACCAGATGGCGCGGGGACGTCTATGAGAGATTTCTAGAGAGGCAAGTATCACTGTAATAAATTCTAATATAGGAATTTGTAATAGATAGGACAATAGATCTGTAATAGACTTCATAGGAGCTTGTAACATGATGACAATTACCTTTAATGTTATGATACAAACTAGTTGGGCTTTGAAGAAAATTGAAGAAAATTATAGGTTTTCCACTTTTCGTCGGAATCCAAAGGCCAAAATACGTTTATCCCCCAAAGTATCCGGACAATCCCACTCTGCACCCCAAATCAAATTTTGTCCCAGAGTAACACTTTAATTTGCCTTTAGTCCCACATTGACCCATAACCCTAACGACGTTAGAAAATTAACGAGAGATGGTCATGTGCATATCACATGAGGGGTATTTTAGACATTTTCTTTTTAACTTTCAATTAATCTTTATTTTATTATTCTCTTCAAATATTAGAATTGTTATTTATATAAAATATAATTATATATTATTATCAAAGTAATAAATTTATTTTATAAAAAAATACATTGACAACATAAATAAAAATATTCCGAGTTACTTAAAATCGTAAATGAAAAACATAAAACTAACCAAAGAAAAAGAAAAAGAAAAAGAAAAACCCACCCCATTTCACCCAGGTTAATCGCCTCCTCCATTTGACCCCAACATTTCATCCCTCTTCATCTTCCTCCATAACCACCATCTCCCTTCTTCATCCTCCCTAGCCCTGACCACCAACCCACCCTCAAATTCCCAGTTCATCTTCCCGTCACCACCCACTCCGGCTTTCCTCCTCTCTACACGCCCGTGTCCTCCTTTCCGCTTCCGTCATTCTGCAATGTCCGATTCCCTTTGCTCCCCATCACCTAGCTACCCTCGAGCTCCTCCTTTGTCATCATCAATTTCCGCCATAACCACCATCTTCCTTCTTCATCTGATTCATTGGACAAATCAGATCCATCTGATCGGTTGAAACTCTCCCCAGATCTGAGATTCTGGGTTGTTAATTTTTCTTTCATTTTGGTATAGATCAACTGGATTTTTGAATTATTGGTGATTTTGGGAGAATCTATTGTGATTTTGTGTTTCTAATTTGTTCTTTATTTGTTAAAAATGTTGATTTTAAAGGAATAATATTGGTGGCGGTTGCCGGATTTTGGGAGAAATGGTGGTGGTGGTGGTTATTGATTGGTGGGGTTGGTGGAGAAAGCAATTGCCACCATAATAACAAAATGACATTTTTGTCCTTCTCTTTACAAATAAATGATTAAAAAAAAAAAAGCTCATGTGACATGTACATGTCGATTTCTCGTTAGTTTTCTAACGTCGTTAGGGGCCATGGGTCAAAGTGGGACTAAAGGCAAATTAAAGTGTTACTCTGTGACAAAATTCGGTTTGGGGTGCAAAGTGAGATCGCCTGGATACTTTTTTTGGGGGGGGGGGGATAAACGTATTTTGGCCGAATCCAAACCCAAGAGCTCAACTAAAGAATGCCCTTAACGCACTCACCCGATATTACAAAATCAGAAAGTCATTAGTGGAAGAATACACTTTAAATGTTCTAAATAAATATTTACAAAAAATTGGTTGGTAGACGTAAGTGTAAAATATAAATTGTGTGATTATTGGAAAAATACAATAAAATGTGCTGAATAAAGAAAGATGTTAGTATTTTCAATTATTAATGTTTAAATTAAGAGTGATTCTTAGTTTTCAACAATAAATTTCTCTCTTTTGTAAGAGCCGTTGTATTCACTCCTTTGTGAGAGCCGTTGTTAAATGCCAGATTGAGGCGTTTGTGAGAGCCATTGTTAAATACCGGATTGAGGCAGTGTCCAAGTTTTACTTGGAAAAGAATCCGAACGTCTCAAATCGGAAATATTATTGTTGTAGGTTACGAAATGGAACTGCTATTGAAATTTGGAGTGATCCCCCAACTTTTGTGGTGTGCCATCTCTTTTTTAATTGTGAATGAAATGAATTTATCGTTTGATTTCAAAAAAGAAAAAAGAAAAAAGAAAGATGTTAGTAAGTATAGGGTTTGATTTGGAATATACATAACAGTGAGGGGCTTATAAGAAAGATGCTATCAGAGTCAACTTGAAGAGAAGGCGGGATCAAAAATTAGCGCGCAACCCTCGACCACCACCTGAGATCGGCACTGTTTCCCACGTCGCCACTGACCGGTAACCTAGCGCGCAACCCTCGACCAACACGCCGGACGTTAAATGATCAAGAGCTGAAATCTGAAGGTGACTGTACTTCTGTTTTTTTGGCCATGAACACCATAGTGATTGCCGACGAAGTCAAGTTAGGTTTTTGAACTTCCCAACAAAGTCATTTCTTTTTAAAATTCATTTGTCTTCGTATATTAATTTAATAGAACACATGATTAACGGTAAGTATTAGTTTATTGATGGTGTTTTAGGGTTCCAATTTGACAATTAGAGTGTAAATCTATCTAGGGTTTCACAACTACTTCCTCCGTCCCATTTCAAATTGAAAAAAAATCATCATGACACAAGAATGATGTGTTGTGTGAGATGAGTTGTGGTAGATAGGTAGAGAGAGAAAGTGAGGTAGGGAATAGTATGTGGGTTAGTTGATGCGAGTACGACAAGTGGGTCCCACCAATTTATAATAATTAAAAGTTTTCTCATTTTGGATTTTGCAATTTCAATGGGACACTCAAAATGACAAATTTTGCAATTTGAAATGAGACGAAGGAGTATTAGTTTTTGAAATTGGTTGGTTTTGAATGTACTAATTGTTAACTTCTATTATTGAAGTGATTCCCTTTTAGTTTTTGTAACACTAGCCACAATGGCACATATAGTGTGCATTTAACTTAATTTTGATCCGTAAATATTCTGAAGTGTGTACACACACACATCATCGCCTTGAAAAATCCAATTGTCTGTTTATCTCTCGTTCTGTAACATGTATTTCATTGACAAGAATTATGTATGATGATGAATACTATTTCATGTAAATTGCCATGTTTGTGCCTTCTCCAATGCAAGAAACTGCTGACCCTTTGTTTTTTAGTCAAGCCATGTTATTTTATCGTTCCTTCTGATTATTGAATGGCCTGAAAATTTTGTTTCTGAATGGAATTTAGGTGTATAAACATTCGTTCATTTACCACATAATTATAAGTGAAAATATTACATACGCATTTACTAGAAATTCCTAAGTCTCAGACCAAGTAATGTCCAAGTCTCCCCAGTTATCTTCAGGCACACCTAAAGCTTTCCACACAGCTTTGGAAGCATCAACAATATTGTTTGGGCACGGAGGCTGATAGTCATGATCTTCATCACATCCCATAGTAGAGTCACATTCATCTACAACCATGGCCTTCACGCTTCGCCCATTACCATTAATCGTGATGAAGTTGTGGCACCTGTCTCCTCCTTTATACCATCCCGTTGATAATGCAACAACCGGTGTTTCATCTGAGTGATAGTGACCGTCACACTCAGATGGGCCCCCACCATCCCCTCCCTTCTGGAAACTGTTTAGTGTGAGAGTTGCCTTGGTATTACTTGTCACCTGAGGCGAACAAGTGTACGTCGTGTAAGGCTTTCCTTGAACGCAACAATCCGAATCATTCTCTCTGTTGCACTGTCCAGGTGGGGCCTTTTTACCCTTAATTGTTCCACTTGCCTTGCATGTCTGAGCATCAACATCTAGTGAATGTGTGATAAGGAGAACGAACAATAAAAGAAATGATGCTCCTAGGTTGAAGTTCTTCATAATCTCTCTCTCTCCTCTGCACTCTCTGTGAATGTTTTTGGTTTTGATGCAACATTGAATAAACTTACTCTATATTTATAGTATGTGTTTGGCTAGAAAAATGCCAACGGGGTGTTCAAAATATGGCTATTCTGGTTAGTGCTGTTTCATTTTAGTAGTTGTGACCAGATTTTGTTTTTATTTACTATAGTATATAGTATGTTCAACATTCTTTACATGGAACTTGAAAGTGACAAATATAAAAAGTCTTCATATTTGGAGTCTTAGTTTGTCATCTTCCTGAACTTGATAATTATTTTCTTCAAGATGTTCTCCGCAGATTGCCAGGCAAATTATTGCTAAAGCAACCAGAATGAAGTGTTGCGTGCGGGAAACTCCTGATTGAATGTAACGTTATATCGGATTTATTCAGATGTGAGTGCAGTAATTCATTGCTTTACATCATCTGTAGTTAAACTTATGCAGTAATCTTCTCGTCCCTCTGTCCTTGAATAAGTATCCATTTTTTGTTTTTATCCATGATAGTTGACTTGTAAGCATTTTTTTCTCGGAAAGGGACTTTTAAGCATTGTTATTAGCATATGTACATAAATACCCTGAATTATCACACACCACACTGCACAAATATACATATACTCCCTCCGTCCCACCACAAGTGAGATTAACTTTTTGCTCATGGAGATTAATAAAAAGTAGTATAATATTAATAGTTAAGGAAGGGTTGTGAGTATGAAAAGTGAAGTAGGAGAAAGAATGAGAGGTAGGAATAGCAAGTGGATTGTTGTTGTGAGTATGATAAGTGGGCCCATTGAATAAAAAAATTGTAAAACTTTGCCATTTTGGGCAGTTTCAATTGTGGTGGGACGGACAAAAAAGGAAATAAGTCTCACTTGTGGCGGGACCGAGGAGTATATACACACACACACTTACACATATACTCCCTCCGTTTCATGTGAATTGAGACTTATTTCCCTTTTCGTCCGTTTCACCTCAATTGAGACTGCCCAAAATGGCAAACTTTTTCCTTCTCAAGTTTTCTCTCTCAAGAACATCTAACTTATTCTCACGCCGGAGGGCCTTCGCCGGTGAAGCCCCGGCCAAGTTCACGTTTGTTCGTCTTTTTCAGGTCTAGCAAGGCGTTCCAGATATCCAACCATGGATCCGGCATTATCCCATTTTTGGCACGATCCATTGGTTCCATTGCCGGGAACGATTCCTTGCTAACCTAACGATATCCTCGGCAACCAAGGAACAGTGGGGAGTGATGAACTTTCTTCTTCTTCTCCGGCGACCTCTCCGTCCCTCCGGTCCAACTCCAGCAGCAAAATTACCAAAAAGACATCAGATCTGGACTCTTTGCAAGGAGACGAAGCCATCCCCACCAGAATCATCGTCTTCTGCCTTTAATTGCGCCACCAAGCTCCACCACAGGTGTATAACCGGCGCCGGCAAGATTACAGCTAGATCTACTTGCCCATCACCGAATAAACACATAGAGTGCTTATATGAGAATATCATTTAGAACAAATGGATTTACCTTGTTATTATGGATTACTCACTTCCTAGCAGTCTAGCACATAGTATTGCTTTTATATATATTGTTTATACATACATAAATTGTGTTATCCGGCTTAATAGAATAAAAGTAAGCATAACTCCCCAAGTAGTCGGAGTAAAAATTATCCACTTGCTCGTGACGCATGTACTGGTATAAGGGTACTTACTATCTTGAAATACAGAAAACAACCTTATGGGGCCACCTTAAATTACTAACAGTATGGCCAAGTATGAATTACAAGCTACATGAGTACATTCTTCAAGTATTAACATGCATGATGATTAGTGGAAACTTCCACGGGCTAGCATGATTGATATGTGTATATAATGTTGCTATCATATTGCTTGGTCAAATTTTAGAAATTACAAGCACTGCATAATTGTTCTTGCTTTCAAGTGTTAATACAGAAAATAAAGAAAGGATCAAGCCGAGCTCAGGGAATTCGTACCCAAACCGAGCCTCCATAACAAGTCCACGTTGTAAGCCTTGGCAAAGCCCGGCTACACGTGAGGGGGCATGTTAGAGAGCGGTTACACGTGAAGGGGCGTGTAAAAGATCCTGGGCTACTCCTCCCATTGCCAATTGGTTTTGGGATGGAACCTCAGACTTTATCAACTTCATCATCTTGGGAGAAACTGGCCCATATGTCTTACTCAAACTCAGGTGAACTCGTTCCAACTCTTGGTCAATATTTGTGAATTTCGATGCCATTGCCATATTATTTGTTCTGAAAAATAATTGGTCATACGAATGAGGTGAATGAGGTTATAGGTCTTATGGCCCTTGACTAATACTACCATTAGCCTAAAGACTATGCACCTGGATAGACATATTGAAAATAGTTTATGATCAAATCAGTTGGAAGTTACTTAGCTGCTTTCTTTAAAAAATGATGCATGATAAATAAATGAAATCCATGCTGAGTGTGCAAAAAATGTGTACACAATACGCTCATCAATTAGGAAATCACCATCTTTGATGGAAAATACGATGCCTGACTTACGACTTTAAAACCTAACTGGTAACTTTGCTTCATGGTTTACACATTGCACTAGCACTCCGTAATGTATGCGAGAATTGTCTATAATAGCTGCTCAAATGTGGTTCATACTAACATTAATACCATGGTCGTTATTGCATGAATGAACACAATTCTTGCTCCCCTTTGATTGAGAAACATGTACTAGAAGATGGAAAGGATTGTGAGCAATACGACAACGAGCACCTAACTCCCCGAGATCCTTTGAATGAGATTTCAAGTTCGCAGTGAGGAACATCAAAACGACGTGCAAAAGGTTTCCCCTTGTGCACCGCCAGGAGCACAGTTGTCTTGAGCTATTACAGACAACTCCTGTCTAAGAAAACGTCTGCAAATCAGGTGTACTTCTTCCAAATTTATTATCAATATTTGCAAATTACACATGCCTGTGACTTGTTCATGATATTCGCATAAGGATATGCTTATTAAATTATCACAGAACAAGGTGCTTCACAAGTGTGCTATGCAGCAACCAGGAAATAGCATAGTTAAATTCTATTTAACAAGTCACATGATTGCTTATACTACTCCAGTATACCATGTTCCCATAGGACTACTCATGGGTAGAAAAACAGTGAAATATGCTTAACTGAATCTTGCTTATGGGTAAAAGTATCTCATAATCATATCGAGACATTGAACCAGTGAATGATAAAATCTCGAATTGTTATCTTACTTGATTATACTCCTGTTGAAATGTTGTACGAGGAGTATGCCGTTTGACAAATAAAGCTCGAACAGAGACAGGCCAAGCAACTCTGAACAGACTGTAATGTGCACACGGGAGACCTCAGGGCGATAAGATGTGAGCCTCTTTTCTTAGATTACTGCAATAAATCAGGCAACAACACCAGGATAGACAAGAAACTAGCTGAGCAGCGCTTTCCTTCGCCAAAGGACAACCAGCGAGCTCTCGCTTGTCTCCCAGCCGAGCAGTCTGCAGGAGGGCAGATATAGATTGCTTCCTCTGAAGCAGAGAAACAAACATTGAAATTGCCGCCAATCCCCCCCCCCCCCCTTGAGTAGTTAAAGAAAGCGAGTAATCACCCAATATTCTGGTAGACGGAGCAACACATATTACAAGCAGACTGGTCAATGCTCTCCAGTGCGAGTGTGTATTGATGATCGAAAATAAGAGAAGAAAAACAAAAACACATCATTAACTCATCTTCGGGATCTGTTTGGCCAGCAGCACAATTCAGAGAAGCTTAAACGCTTTTTAAAGTTTCACTTTTAGAATTATTTGATAAGTACATATACGATATCATCAGCTAAATTAAGCTACGATGTGTCTTAAGTATCCGATGTAACGCAGAAACAGCACAAGGAACCAATGTTATAAGAAGTTGGTGCCTCAGCTGTTGCAAGAGTATAGGGAGCAGCTGGCAAAAGAGAGCTACCTCTCCTCCTTACCCTATGTCTAGAATTCCAGAAGGAAGGATAGACTGTGGTTGAGCTTGATCTTGGCATTGCATAGACCGAATGCCTCGAAAAGAATTCAGAAGTTGGGGGCTAGAGCAAAAAGCACTACAAAGAAAGCAAACGACAACTGCTATGCCTGGAAAAGCATGACAGCGATGGGGAGCAGCCTATTTATAAGCAAGCTGAGAACACGACAACTCACCAATACCGAGCAAGCTCACTCGATGTCCGAGTGAACAGCCCTCTGCTTGAACCATGTATGAAAGAAAGTGGCTGATAAATAACAAGGAAGCTCCATGACAACCCGCACCTGCTCGTTTGCTACACTCCAGCCCGGTTCTGTCCGTTTCATACCAAAACCCAGGTTCACTCGTTCCAACTCTCCATTTATATTTGAAAATTCCTTTTTCATAACTCATTACGTTGTTGAAACTTGCCTAGCAAGTTAAATTATCTGTATAGCACGCTTATTGCTATTAGATGGTTCAAAATAAGAACAACTCGTTAACACAGGCCATACATTGACAAAGATTTTTATAATAAGCATGGGGAACACAAGTATTTCCATACTTCTTATATCCCAGAACTAGTTATTTTTTATCGATGCTATTGGACATACAAGAGCATCACAAAAGAGACTTAATTCACTACAAAATTCGCAAAATTAATTTGTGCACGCATATTATTACCTTAAGACATGCAGCCTCTTATACTTGCATATACAACAAGAAAAGATATCATATTGCCCCTTCAGTTCTAATTTTATTCTTAACATGATATTTATGTCTTTGTTGAGAAACAAGGATTTGATATCTTGACTAGCAGCGAGCAGTATCATACGACTCACCAAATCAGTCAAGCCAACGAACATGACAAGCTCCTCCACTCTGATAGCGAGCAACAATGGGGAGCAGTAAAATCATACACGGTTTCTTCCCGACAGGATTCACAAGGACGGCGAGCAGGGGAATGACCCGCCGGTCACGATCTGGTGCAGAAAAACTATTTCAGGGAAGAGAAAGGTTACAAGTACATGGCCCAAAGGAACATCAAGAAGAAATGGCGGATTTATGGGAAATCAGTTCATAGGTAGCTGAAGAAGGAGCTCTGTATCGAGGGGCCACCCTTCGCTACAATTCTATATCTCGATTAACTATACAGTCAACCGGCTCGGTAAATCAGTCAGAATCAAGAGCAAGTCGCCTCAAGCGGCTCATGAAAATCAGGCACCCCACAGCCTTATCCCGGTTGATGAAAGCATGTTAAACCAAGAGGAATCTCACATCATGGCAACGAGCAATATCCAAGAACCTCGTCTTGAACGAGCCAAAGCCTTGGGACAGACCCAAGCACTCCTGTCCTCATCTTGAACGAGCCAAAGCCATGGGACAGACCCAAGCACTCCGGTCCTCGTCTTGAATGAGCCAAAGCCTTAGGACAGACCCAAGCACTTCTATCCTCGTCTTGAACAAGCCAAAGCCTTGGGACAGACCCAAGCACTCCAGACCTCGTCTTGAACGAAGTCCACGTTATAAATGAGCATGAAAGCCTTGGAACAGAACCAAGCACTCCAGTTCTCGTCTTGAACGAGCAAAATCCTTGGGACAGACCCAGGCACAAAAGCTTTGAGACAGACACAAGAACAAAATTTTTGCCCGACAGACGAGCACTAAAAGCCTCATGCAGAAACGAGCATGGAGTAAAGACTTGTGCAGGAGACGAGCAATTTAAAGATATATGCTTGACTTCAAGTGAACAAGCAAAAACTTAGAAACAAGATTCTACATTGTCCTGAACGATGAACAAGAAATAGAGCGCCTTGATTGAGCTCAAGCTCACCCCTGCATCAACATTGTCGTGGTTACACACACAGGGAGGGACAAAATTCAACTTTATTATCACACTTGAAACAATGGTAGCAAACTCAATTTATAACGAGACGATCTGACCAGTCCACTAAGGATGTCTACACACTCTGGCTATCATTAATTCCTAGTCAGTCCGCTATGGGTACATGAACTCAGAACTTTTGTTACATGACTAAGCAAGCACAAAAAAGTCTTACAATTTATGCGATACAAGTCGATAAATCCGAGCAAATTAAAGTAATAACTTTCTTTCTCTTACTTCATGCGAGCAAGAAAGTTGGGGGGCCACTGAAAGGAATAACCCGAGGGCGGTTATGGGTCTTGCTCGGCTTAACCCAGATAGGCCATCACAGGCCTGCTACACCGAAAAAGCCCGCCTCGTCCCTACATGCAAACCGAACTCGTTTTAAAGAACTACATACCTCAGCTCGGTCCTAACGAGCTAAGGTCTAAAATCGGGTTTGCCCGGCTAAAACTGGATATGCCTTATGGGCCTTTATAAGTAAATCCCAGCTCGGTTTCTATGACCAACCCCCGAGCTGAGCTAAGGTAAGCTCTCGTCCCAGCTCGGTATGAACGAGCTGGACGGAGCACGGACTTCATCAAATGTCCTCTCAATTAGGCCACCAATATAGCCCACAGAACGAGCTCGGCTTAAACTTGATTCTACTCGATCCAACGAGCTAGATCGGGCAGGACCATGACGCCACCACCATGACTTCCAGAACCTCCCATATCAAGGGAAGCCCAGCCCATTGGGTAGACATGGCCCACAAGACTCCTTTAACCTAATATGGATAAGGATGAGCTAATGACATCATTAAAGATAAGGGGTGACCTCACCTTATCTAGAACTTGGAGAGCAAGCCAACCTTCCTCTACAAATAGGGGTCACAAACAATGAATTCAGGTTCAATCTCTTTCCCCTAGCTTTTTTCCTTATCAAGTTTTCTCTCTCAAGAACATCTAACTTATTCTCACGCCGGAGGTCCTTCACCGGTGAAGCCCCGGCCAAGTTCACGTTTTTTCGTCTTTTTCAGGTCTAGCAAGGCGTTCCAGATATCCAACCATGGATCCGGTATTATTGATCCCATTTTTGGCACGATCAGGTTTTTTCATTAAATGAAGGACTTAATTTATTATTAGAGTGTGCACGTTAAAGTGCTATAAATCGCAGTTGGTGGGGTTCAAACCCCTGACCTCTCGTTTAAAAAGATTACCGGATGCCGCTTTGAGCAAGAGGTTTTTGCTTAAAGGCTTTGGATAAGTTGAATGTGTGGTGACCATTCGACTGAGAATTTGGAGAGAGAGAGAGAGCAACGACTTAAAGGTGGACTCCATGAGTTGTGCATAAGTACATTCATGCCATGTGAAGATTTAATGTCACCTGATAAAAGTGGGGTAAGAATTGCAAACATTTTTTACTTTCTCATCCATATATCCTTTATATCAGAAGAGAATTGCAAACATTTTTGACCATGTGAAGATTTAAAGGTGGACTCCATGAGTTGTACATAAGTTTTAACATGATACAAGCAAACACGTAAGACGGGGGAATTCAAGGAAGAAGAGAATCAATCAGGGTTGAGAAATCAGAAATAATCTAATCAGAGAACTGAAAATAAAGGGAGATACTTTGAAGTAATCAGAAGTAAGGTTGTGATATCCCCCATCCCACATCGGAAATATGTGGGAATTGAGTGTGCTATATAGAAGGCTCATACACTCCTACTAAGCATCAAATCATCCATTGGACTTTTGGAGGCCTGTGATGGGCTGTGGTTGACCCAATTGAGGAGATGCTTGGTGGGCTAGTGTATGGTACCTATGTGGCGGGTTGGGTCTGCGGACTCGGGTCGTTACAAATGGTATCAGAGCGGAACCCCGGCCTTAAGGCTTGCGAGCTAGATCAGAGCGGAACCCCGGCCTTAAGGCTTGCGAGCTAGCCCGGGGGTACGATCTGGGGACGACAAGGGTTTGAGTGAGGGAGATTGTGATATCCCCCATCCCACATCAGAAATATGTGGGAATTGAGTGTGCTATATAGAAGGCCCATACACTCCTACTAAGTATCAAATCATCCATTGGACTTTTGGAGGCCTGTGATGGGCTGTGGTTGACCCAATTGAGGAGATGCTTGGTGGGCTAGTGTATGGTACCTATGTGGCGGGTCGGGTCTGCGGACTCGGGTCGTTACAAAGGTGATCAGAGAAATTAAAAGATAAGAAGATGCTTTACTTAGATGAGAGGGTGAACGTAAAAGCAATCAGAATCAATGAGGGTGATTTATGCTTTGCATAAATCATAAAGAAGGAATTGAGCTGAGAATAAAGGTCAAAGTTGTGACCAGCTAAGATACGCACTAACCATACTTTAATTTAACATGCTACAGCAATACAAGCAAGATAGAGGAATTGAATTACGAAGAGAAGCATAAAGAAATGTGGCATTTTGAAAAGAATGGATGAGAGGGTCAAGGGTAAAAGCAATCAGAAGTAAAATGCTGAGAGAAATGGCATTTTGAGATTTATGCTACCAAAACCAGAGGGCAATACTACAGTCTACAGAATACTCCCCCCCCCCCCGTCCCATTTAGAGCGCAATATTACAGAATACTCACTCCGTCCCATACTCACTCCGTCCCATTTTAAGAATCCAAGATTTCCCAAATGGGTGTCCCACTTTAAGAGTCAAAATCCAAAAAATGAAAGTCTTTAACACTTCTTTATTCAATGGGTATTCAAGGTCTCACATGTTATACTCACAACAACATTTAACTTTTTTGGTTTAGGTTTGAGAACTTTTATACTCTCTCTGTTCCTAAATGAGTGTCCATTTTCAGGAAAAAAAATTCGCAAAATGAGTATCCATTTTGATCATAACTATGTCCTTAAATGTTTTTTTTTTTTTCGATTTTTTTTCACCGGTCTCTTTATACATGGAAAAACTAAATGTTCATAAAAAGGATTACAAGATTATATATGAAGTTTGCCACCAAATTATAAAAAAATTATGTCTCTTAAAATGAAGTTTGGACACTCATTTAGTAACAGAGGTAGTATAAAAACAACCTTACTTTGCAAAAAAAAAAAAAATGGCGTTGCCTGGCACATGGGTCCCCCTGCTTATAACTTTTACTTTCTCTTCATTTCCCTGTTTTGGTTTTTTTCTCACTTTCTTCCAGTTTGCTTGTTGTGTTACTTCTCTTATTAAATAAAGAGTTGGTTTTTGGGGAAACTAGTTCATCCATAAGTTATAAAAAGCCATGTTTTTTAACCCTAAAAGGCTTAAACACTAAACCTTAAACTCTAAACTTTAACCCCTATAAAAATAGGACTTTTTATAACTTATGTAGAAACTAGTTTCCCCAAAATTTTCTCTTAAATAAAAGTAAAAGTAAAAAAAATGAAATACTTCAAAAGAGAATTGATTTTTAGTGTTAGTGGGTTAGCTCGGCCCCATTTTGAAACAAATCTCAAAAAAAAAAAAAAAACACATGCCTACCACAAATCTGTCTCAGCTTTTTCTTCTGTCTCAGCCTTTTCTTTTCTAGGAGAAAAGACGAAATTGCCCAACAATCAACATACATTCCGTTTGGGCGCCAATTCACACGATGCTGCTTTTATATATAGTAAGATAAGATAAGATAAGATAAGATAAGATAAGATAAGACTAGATAACTTTAAAAGAATAATAAATAATAGTTCCATTAAGGGAACCGACAGAACCGGCGGGTAGAACCGGAACTGGGAGCCGGCGAGAACCGGGAACCGTCGGAACCGGGAACCGAACGGAACCGAGAACCGGATTGAAACGGTTCGAATACGAATCCAACATATTCAGAACCGAGGAACCGGCGGAACCGGAAACCGAGAGCCGGAACCGAGAACTGGGAACCGGGAACCGAACGGTTCTCTGTATTAGAGGAGTTTAAAGTTGTTTGATCATTATGGTAGGTTGGCTGCTAGCTAATATATATAGTGATATACACTCCCTCCGTCCCAAAATACTTGTAGTTCTAGGATTTTAACACAAATTAAGAAAAAAAATTAATACATGTGTAATGGACTATATTACTCTTGGAACATTTCAAGTATCAAGACAATTTAATACTTTTACAATGACAGCACTATCATAAATAAGGGTATATTTGATAAACAATGTCAAAAATGTATAGATAATAGCAAAACTACAAATATTTTGGGACAAACTTCAACTCCTTAAACTACAAGTATTTTAAAATGACGGGAGTATTACATTTTTTTAAACTACAAATATTTTGGGACGGAGGGAGTATTACATACTTATTAGATGGTGAGATGGAACCGGTGGAACCGTCGGAACCGGAACCGGAACCGGCGGATAGAACCGGGAACCGGGAACGGGATTAATATGATTTGAATATGGTTCCGGCCATTTGGGAATCGGGAACCGGAACCGTTTGGACATGTCTAATGTGAACACGACGAGGGCCAAATAAATATGCCCGTGAACTTAAGGTCACATTCACGTACTCTCTTGGCAAACAATAAAGTTACGAAAAATTGTTGCAATATAGTATAGTTTACAAAATAAGACGTCATAATTATGTTAGAAATTTTAATTAAAGTGTGACACGTCCACACTCGATGTAACATATAAAATATCTTCACCTCATTTTATATGCATCATTTTGTGATATTTTTTTTTGTAATCCTAGCATTGCCATTCTCTCATAGTATGTTCATTTCTCCGACTATATGTCCTTACATCCATGTTTCTTTACAACATAACTTTGACATGAGCCTATTAGATGATACTCCCTCCGTCCAGTTTAAGGTTCTTACTTTCCTTTTGGTCTGTCTCAGTTTATAGTTCTTAGTTGTTTTATTCCATAATGAAAAAGAATGAATAGTGTTTTGGAAAATCTTACCTCAAAAGTTCATTTAATTACAAAAAAACCATTACTTACCTAACTTACTTTCACTCACTTGCTTTATAAATAGTGTTTTGGACATTTATATCCTTCAATTTCTACTTTTGGTTGACTCATTTCTATTGTTTTTGCTTTAATTTCTAATAAGCGTGAGTAACTCGTAGAATTCCAAATACACATTGGTGCGTTGTGCGAATGGCATTTGACTATGCTATTATATTAAATGTCTTGAAATGTACATTGAACATTCAAAATTTACTCTCTCCGTCCCAGAGTAAGAGTCCTAGTTTCTATTTTGATACGTCCTAGAGTAAGAGCCCCTTTCCTAAAATGGCAAAGAATACTTACTATTCATCCCACTCATTCTCTCCTACTTTACTTTTATACTCACAACACCAATCAACTTACCATTCACACACATACTTTTACTTCTACCATTTCTTAATCTCATGCAAATGGGAGGTATGACTCTTGCTCCGAGACGGAGGGAATATTAATTTTGGCAAATGTGCATTGCGCCTTAAAATTTTGCATAACTTCTTGAAAGTTGATCCAAATTGAGTGGCCTTAATATTAGATTTACTTGTTAGTAACCAGTCATTGCTCGATGGAAGCATTAAATATAAGTGAAAAAATACATATATAAATGCATTGAAAGTAAGGGAATGACTATTGCCATTACATCTTTTGCTAAGAAGAAGAGGCGTGTAAATGACATTACGATTTACGGGAATGGTAAGAGTGTGAAGGCTATGGTGTTGATGAGTGTGATTCGACTATGGGGTGCGACGGTGATCATGATTATCAACCACCGTGTCCGAATAATATTGTGGATGGGTCCGAGGCGGTTTGGAGAGCGTTGGGAGTGCCATCGAGTCGGGATGAATTGGAAATATAATGGGCTGATGCTTGATTAAGTAATTAATTGATAGAAGTTTGGATGTTTAAGACAATGCTAAGTTTGATATTATTGTTCTTTTTTTTCTTTTTTCCTGTGTAATACCCCCACCATCCCAAAAAGATTGCCCCTTTTGTTTTTTTGTTAATTTAAGTAAACTTCAATGAACAAGATATTTCATAATCTTAGTGAAATTTTAAAAATAGTTATTTGATTGTATTATCACAGGTCCATAAGTACTCCCTCCGTCTCGGAGTAAAAGTTCTACTCCCTCTGTCCCTAAATGAGTGTCCAAATTTCATTTTAAGGGACACTGAAAATCTCAACTTTTTGAACAATTTGGTAACAACGATTCATATATAATCTTGTAATCTCCTTTCTAAACCTTAGTTTTGCACATATAAAGAAACCGGTGAAATTTTTTTCGAAAAAAAACGTTTAGGGAGAAAGTTATGTTCAAAAAAGACACTCATTTAGGGACAAAGATTTCTTGAAAATGGACACTCATTTAGGGATAGAGGGAGTATTTTTTAATTTTGGTACGTCCTAGAGTAAAAGTTCTCTTTTCTAAAATGGCAAAGAATCTTTACTATTCATCTCACTCATTCTATCTCCTACTTTACTTTTATACTCACAACACCAATCAATTTACTATTCCATCTCACTCATTCTCTCTCATATTTTACTTTTACACTCACAACACTTAATTTACTTCCACTGTTTCTTAATCTCTGTGCAAATAGGAGGTATGACTCTTACTTAAGAACGAAGGGAGCAATATTTTAGGATTATTGATATTTATATAATGTTGGTCAAAGTTGAATACCAAAAATTAAATGTGACTTATTTTTCTTGAATAAAGAGAGGGAATATATTATAGAGAAAAGATGTAAAAAAGGTATTTCGTTCGTCTCAAAGTAAGAGCAATACTCTCTCCGTCCCATTTTAAGAGTAAAAAATGGGTGGGTTTAAGAATTAAGAAAAAAAGTGATGTATTGTGAGTGTTTGATAGTTGGGTGTGAGAGTGGGTAGAGAAGAGTTAGTGGATAATTATTGTGAGTATAACATGTAGGCCCCACTTTCCATTTTAAGATTTTGACTCTTAAAATGGGACACCCTTTTAGGAAATTTTTGACTCTTAAAATGAGACGGAGGGAGTACTTTCTATTTTTGCTGCGTCCCAGAGTAAGAGCTCATTTCCTAGAATGACAAAGAATCTTTACTATTCATCCCATTCATTTTTTTCATACTCCCTTCGTCCCTCTTTAACTTACAAAAAATGAGTTGGGCACATTAACTAAGGAAAAAGTGAAAAAGATGATGTGTTGTGAGTGTAGATGGTTGGGTAAAAGAGAGAAAGTGGGATGGAGAATAGTTAGTGGATAATTGTTTGTGAGTATGATAAGTGGGTCCCACTATTTTAAAAGCATTAAAACATTTCCATTTTAAGATTTTGTAAGTTAAAGTGAGACAACTAAATGGGTAATTTTTGTAGATTAAAGAGGGCCGGAGGGAGTACTTTACTTTATTTACAACACCAATCAACTTATTATTCCCTCCCACTTATTCTCTCTCTTACTTTATCTTTACACTCACAACAGTTACTTTACTTCCACCATTTTTTAATCTCTGTGCAAAAAGGAGATAAGTCTTTTTTTAGTTGGGGACGGAGGGAGTAGTTGCTAGTAGTGGCTGATTGTGACTTGTGTGTGGTTTAGTGTTTAAAGGCATTGGATTTTTTATTTTTATTTTTTCCAAATTGGTTTTTTTGTTTTTTATTAAATGAAAGACTTAATTTATTATAAAAAGAGATAATTGCAAAATAAACCCTATACAAGTTTATTCATTGCAATTTAAATCTTGTACAAACAATAATTGCGTAAAAAACCTTGTACAAGAAATTTGGTTGCAATTTAAACCTTCATCCAGTTAGTCGTTAAAAAAAAAGTTTAAAATGTGCACTTACACCCCCTTAAAGTTTACGTAAATTGTAATGTTCCTCCAAAAATATTTATTATTATTATTATTATTATATTCTCATACTAATTAAAAGTTATTAAACTATAACTATTAAAAACTTGAGTAAACACATCCACAAATTCTAAACATTTTAAAGCCAACTCTAATAGATTGATTTTTTTTTAATTTAACTTTTAATTTCTAATTATGTCTACGTTTTATGAAATTTAATTATAGAATTTACAAGATAAATGTACGTCATATTTAAAAATTAAATAATAACATTTAAAATATTAATAAAATATTAGTCGTAGTAAGAAAGTAAGATATATTTAAAAAAATGATTCAATTCCAAAAGAGTTCTCATTCACATTTTTTTTTAAAGTAATACAACTTTAAAATCAATATGATTTTACATAGAAATTTAAACACACAAAATTCAAAAATAAAATAACCCCACTCATATTATAATTCTCTCTTCTTTTCCTCCATTTTGATTCAACCACATCAAACTCCTAAAAAGATTTGAATTATAAAGTCATATTGTTTGTTTGAAGTTCAAAATTTTGTTGGAGGAAAGGAGAGGGTTATGATTGTGAATTACTCTGGAAGAAGAGAGTAGATGATTTTTATTATGTTGAAGGTGCTAGATATTTTTGTAAATTTTATGTGTTGAACTTCTCAGTAAAGTTTTATTATTTTTCTTTTTAAATTTTGTGAGTGAGTCAATTTTTTTAGAGTTAAATCACTTTTTCTTTAAAATTTATTTAATAATTTCTAACTATGACTTACATGTTATAATTATTTAATTATATTTTATTTCTAAGTATGACCAATATCTATCTTGTAAATTCTATAATTTAAATTTTGCAAAATATTAGTTATTATAATAAGAAATTAAAAATAAACTCTAAATAACAAGTCATCTCTATTTGCGTTGACTTATAAAATTAGAAAATTATGAATGTGTTGAGTCAATATCTTAATATTTCATTTTTTAATAACTTTTCAATTAATTAGAGAATAAAAAATCAAATAAAGTGATCTTTTGGAGGAATAATATGTAATAAGATAAACTTTAGGTGTGTAAATGCATTTTTATAACTTATTTTTTAACGACTAACTGGATGAAGGTTTAAATTGCAACAAAATTCTTTGTACAAAGTTTTTTACGTAATTATTATTAGTACAAGGTTTAAATTGCAATGAATAAACTTGTACAAGGTTTATTTTGCAATTATCTCTTATAAAAATGTGAACTTTAAAAAATGCTAGAAGTTGCTTAGTCATAGGATAAGTTGAGTGTGTGGTTTCCGTGTGACTGAAAATTTGGAGAGAGAGTGAGAGAGAGCGCAACGACTTAAAAGGTGGACTCCATAGTTGTATTCATGCCATGTGAAAATTTAATGTCACCTGACAAAGTGGGCCAAGAATTGCAACCATTTTTGACTTTCTCATCCATATATTCTATTCGTATTTTTTCTTGAATCCAATACAAGGGTAACAAGTGTCCACAAATAATTACAATCTATCATTATCTTTACTAGAGTAACTTTAAAAGAATAATAAATAATAGTTCTATTAAAAGAATTATTTATTATTAATATATTAATTTAATTGAATATGTAATTCATTATATTTATCATGCAATACTTAATAATAGGTAAAATATTTTTTGTAAAATAATAATAATATTTATTATATAAATGAGTAGGAAATTAGAAAATATAATAGGGTATAGTAAAAAGTAGGAGAGAGAAACTGATGACTTTTATCATGAATGAGGGTAAAAAAATTAAAGTTATGATGATTGATGACTTATAATTTAGAGCTGATGTGGAAGAGGGAGGGAAGACTCAGAACCGCTCCACCGAGTTAGCTCCATCTCTCCACCCAACAGCTCCGACTTTGGTATTTTTCACTGAAAAAGAGACAATAATTGTGCAAATAGAAATTCCCGTTTTTTCCGACTCCTAGTTCAATTGGCTCACCCAAACAAACCAGCTCCCTGTCTTTTCATTTCTCTCACTTCTGAATACTTGTCATCCTTGATTGCTTCTCTTCTTCCTTGCCATCTTCTCTCTCACAATGGCTGAAATATTTCTGTCTCCGTTAGTGTCGCTGCTGATGGAAAACTTGGCCGCTCTCGGCAAGTCCCTCATCGACTTAGGCGGAACTGATCGCAAGGTCAATAAATTGATTAATATGCTGGAGAGGATTCAGGCGGTGCTGGAGGACGCAGAAAACAAGCAGTTCACTGAGAAGCCTATTCAGCTGTGGCTGAAAGATTTTCAGAAACTGGCTTATGACATCGAGGACGTCGTAGATGATTTGGCCACTGAAGTTGGTCGTCGTCGCCAGATGATGGCAGAATCAAGCCGATCCCGTAAGTGGCGTAAGTTTGTCTGTCGATTCAATCTTAAAGCCAATCTTAAAGCTGTTAGCTTCAGTTATGATATGAATCGCAAGATTGGCAAGATCTCTAATAGTTTAAAAGAACTTGATGATCAAAAGAATATTATGGAGCTGAAAAAGTTGGTTGGTGGGAAATCTGAAAAGCCAGGAGATCAGAGGCATCCACAAGGGTCCGTGATGGATACTCCTGTTTATGGCAGAGATGAAGAAATCAGAGCAAATCTCGCATTGTTGCTCGAGGACAGAGCGAATGATCACGATGGCAGCCACTTTCGCGTCATCTCCATTGTGGGAATGGGCGGTATTGGTAAAACAACTATGGCTAAGTCCCTATACAACAATGAGCAAGTGAAAGATTTCTTTCCTGAGAGAGCGTGGGTGTGTGTTCTTGAAAATTTTGATGTTCTCAAGGTAAGCAAGATGATATATGAGCAGGTGTATAAGACGAGCTGCGAGTTCACTGATTTGGATATGGTTCAAGTGAAGCTAAGGGAGAAGCTGTCCAAGAATAAATTTCTTCTTGTTTTGGATGATGTTTGGGATCAAGACTATGAAAAATGGGATCGTCTATCCGCTCCTTTTCATGCTGGTCCACCCGGAAGCACTATAATAGTCACTACTCGCGACGACCGCATTGCAAGAACTATGGGTTCTAATTACTCAAACGAACTCCGTGAGTTGAAGGAGCTATCAGATGGTGATTGTCTATCTCTATTAGCTCAACATGCCTTTGGAAGTCCAAATTTCGATAGGCAACAAGAATTTAAAGAAGTTGGAGAGGTGATAGCAAAGAGATGCAAAGGCTTGCCTTTGGCAGCAAAGTCACTGGGAGGCCTCCTCCGCACTAAAGGAAGACTAAAGCAGTGGGTAGAAGTTTCAACTAGCAACATATGGGAGTTACCAAGCATTGGCATTATCCCTGCTCTAAGGCTAAGCTATCATCATCTTCCTCCAGATTTGAAGCCTTTGTTTGTATATTGCTCATTGTTTCCAAAGGGCTACGAGTTCGACAAGCAGGAGTTAATTATGTTATGGATGGCGCAAGGTTTCTTGAAGCAATCATCCGGAGAGCAGAAGCAGATGGAAGAGTTGGGCTGTGAGTATTTTGATGAGCTGCTATCAAGGTCATTTTTCCAACTTTCAAGTGGAAATAAATCAAGGTATCTGATGCATGATCTTAATAATGACCTAGCTCAGTTTGTTGCTGGCCAAACATACATTAGGTTGGATGACAAAATAGTGAGTAATAAGCAGCACAATATTTTTCAGGAGGCACGGCACGCATCATTCATTTCCCACGAATATGCTGATTTCAACAAATTCAGGGCTCTTACTGCAGCTCCGTGTCTCCGTACTCTTTTACCAATGGGTGAAAAGTCTGTCCATTGTTCTTTCTTAACAGACTTTCTAACGTTACCGTGCTTACGAGCACTGTCTTTTAATGGCTATTGCATAAGTGAGGTTCCGAAACTGATAGGGCATTTGAATCACCTCCGATATCTTGATTTCTCCGAAACTGACATAAAAGAGTTGCCGGAATCTGTTTGTGGCCTCTACAATTTGCAAACACTGTTGTTACATGGTTGCAATCATCTTGTTCAGTTGCCCTCAAGCACTCAGAAGTTAATCAATCTGCGTCATCTCGATATCTCTAATACTCGGAGTCTAAAAGAGACGCCAAAGTGCATTGGTATGCTGAGTCGCCTTCGCACATTGCCAAAGTTTATTGTTGTTGCGAGTGATGGGCATAAAATATCAGAGTTGAAGAGCCTACACCATCTCCAAGGAACACTGTCCATACTTGGGATACAAAATGTTGTGAATGTACAAGATTCTGTGGAGGCAAACCTATCGCGTAAGGAAGGTCTTTCTCAGTTGGTGATGAAATGGGGTACAAGGTTTGATGATATTCGAGAAAAAGGAATTGACTTTGAAGTTCTTGATGCACTAAAGCCTTCAACAAGATTGGAAAGTCTGATAATTCAATTCTATGGAGGCCAGAAATTTCCTAGCTGGGTTGGGGATCACTCATTCTGTAATATGGTGAAAGTGAGGCTGAGTGGGTGCAAAAGTTGCACATATTTACCTCCACTAGGACAACTAACTTCACTCAAAGAATTGTTTATTGAAGGGATGGATGGGGTGAAAATTGTGGGTCCAGAGTTTATTGGAGCTGGCTTTCGTCATCCTTATGCTTTCCAGTCACTTGAAGTTCTAAGCTTTGACGATATGGTTGGTTGGGAGGAATGGTCCGTTATTTCGAGTAATGGCGATGGAAATTTTAAAGGAGCCTTCCCATGCCTTCAGGAGCTGAAAATGTCAGGATGTATGAAATTGAACAAGATTTCAGTTGCAAAAATTCCATCCCTTGAATCATTAGAAATAAATGGTTGTAGCGAGATGGTTCTAAGGAGCATGGTTGTGGTTGGCTCTGTGAAGAAGTTGGAGATTGGTGGTATCTCAGGGCTGAGTAAACTAGATGAAGGGATTATTGGGTGTTTGGGAGAAGTTGAGGGTCTAAGTGTTTATTGGTGTAAGCAGCTGAGATATTTGTGGGAAGAAGAAGTTGCATGTCAGGTACTTGAGAAATTGAAATCGCTGTCTGTAGGTGGCTGTGAACAAGTTGAATCATTGGGAGATAAAGAGCAGCTGCTGCCTCACAATCTTGAGAGTCTGCAATTGTGGAGGTGTGATAAGCTAGAGAAGATGCCGAATTGGCAAAACAACCTCACGTCTCTGAGGGGATTGGGGATTGTGAATTGCGAGAAGCTGGAAGACGACTTGGGATCAACAACTTATGAATTTTCTAATCTAAAGCGGTTTGAAATTGATGGATGTCCACGTTTGAAATGGTTGCCCACGAGCAAACAAAACAGCTACTCTCCAGTCCTTGAAGAACGGTGTAAGAAGGAGAAAAGAGATTAGGGCATCCACAGTGGGGTTAAATTTGGGGATCGATCCCCTGTTTTATTTTTCCAAACCATTGTGCCTTCCTGTGTGTCGATCCCCAAAGTGAGAAATAGCTCCTTTTTATCAACACCATTTCTTACTTGGGCCCACCACCAATTCAGTCCTTTGTAACCGTTTTTTTGCTTTTCCTTTCTTTTTCTTTTTAAAATTTTTCCTTCTTTGTTTGTGGGTCCATTTTAGAAACCATACTAGCATTAACCATTGTAGAGAAAAAAGGATAAAAATGATGAAAATGTTTTTTTGATGATGTGGAGGTCAGTTGGTATGTAATAAAACTTATAATGGCATCCACCATTGTGGATGCTCTCAATGGCCCAAAATATCCCACATCCCACCCGTGGAGATAGATAATCAATGAATATGGGGATGGTAACCTTCTAAATCCTTACTCCTTCCGTTTCAAAATATATTTTTTTTTATCAATTATACCCCTATCAGTTATTGTGATGTACTCCTTCTGGTTCAAAATAATTATCAGAAGGTGATTGTCTCTCTCTATTAGCTCAACATGCCTTGCAAAGACCAAATTTTGATGGGCATCCAGATTTGAAAAAAGTTGGAGAGGTGATAGCAAAGAGATGCAAAGGCTTGCCTTTGGCAGCAAAGTCACTGGGAGGCCTCCTCCGCGCTAAACAGAGCCCAAACCAGTGGGTAGAAGTTTCAACTAGCAACATATGGGAGTTACCAAGCAATGGCATTATCCCTGCTCTAAGGCTAAGCTATCATCATCTTCCTCCAGATTTGAAGCCTTTGTTTGTATATTGCTCATTGTTTCCAAAGGGCTACGAGTTCGACAACCAGGAGTTAATTATGTTATGGATGGCGCAAGGTTTCTTGAAGCAATCATCCGGAGAGCAGAAGCAGATGGAAGAGTTGGGCTGTGAGTATTTTGATGAGCTGCTATCAAGGTCATTTTTCCAACTTTCAAGTGGAAATAAATCAAGGTATCTGATGCATGATCTTAATAATGACCTAGCTCAATTTGTTTCTGGCCTAACATATCTTAGGTTGGATGACGAAATAGTGAGTAATGAGCAGCACAATATTTTTGAGGAGGCACGGCACGCATCATTCATTTCCCACGGACATGCTGATTTTCAACAAATTCAGGGCTCTTAATGCAGCTCCGTGTCTCCGTACTTTTTTACCAATACATGAAAAGTCTAGCCATCGTTCTCTCTTAAGTGGTCTGGTATTAAAAGACTTTCCAAGGTTACTGTGCTTACGAGCACTGTCTTTTAATGGCTATTGCATAAGTGAGGTTCCGAAAGTGATAGGACATTTGAATCACCTCCGATATCTTGATTTCTCCGAAACTGACATAAAAGAGTTGCCGGAATCTGTTTGTGGCCTCTACAATTTGCAAACACTATTGTTACATGGATGCAAGGATCTTGTTCAGTTGCCCTCAAGCACTCAGAAGTTAATCAATCTGCGTCATCTCGATATCTCTAATACTGACAGTCTAAAAGAGACGCCAAAGTGCATTGGTATGCTGAGTCGCCTTCGCACATTGCCAGAGTTTATTGTTGTTACGAGTGATGGGCATAAAATATCAGAGTTGAAGAGCCTACACCATCTCCAAGGAACACTGTCCATACATGGGATACAAAATGTTGTGAATGTACAAGATTCTGTGGAGGCAAACCTATCGCGTAAGGAAGGTCTTTCTCAGTTGGTGATGAATTGGGGTAGAAAGTTTGATGATACTCGAGAAAAAGGAATTGACTTTGAAGTTCTTGATGCGCTAAAGCCTTCAACAAGATTGGAAAGTCTGATAATTCAATTCTATGGAGGCCAGAAATTTCCTAGCTGGGTTGGGGATCACTCATTCTGTAATATGGTGAAAGTGAGGCTGAGTGGGTGCAAAAGTTGCACATATTTACCTCCACTAGGACAACTAACTTCACTCAAAGAATTGTTTATTGAAGGGATGGATGGGGTGAAAATTGTGGGTCCAGAGTTTATTGGAGCTGGCTTTCGTCATCCTTATGCTTTCCAGTCACTTGAAGTTTTAAGCTTTAACGATATGGTTGGTTGGGAGGAATGGTCCGTTATTTTTAGTAATGGGGATGGAAATTTTAAAGGAGCTTTCCCATGCCTTCAGAAGCTGAACATGTCAGGATGTATGAAATTGAACAAGATTTCACTTGCAAAAATTCCATCCCTTGAATCGTTATATATATCTGGTTGTAGCGAGATGATTCTAAGGAGTATGGTTGGGGCTGGCTCTGTGAAGAAGTTAACAATTCGGGATATCTTAGGGCTGAGTAAACTAGATGAAGGGATTATTGGGTGTTTGGGAGAAGTTGTGGATCTAAGAGTTTATAGATGTAAGCAGCTGAGATATTTGTGGGAAGAAGAAGTTGCATGTCAGGTACTTGAGAAATTGAAATCGCTGTCTGTAAAAAGGTGTGAACAAGTTGAATCATTGGGAGATAAAGAGCAACTGCTGCCTCACAATCTTGAGAGTCTGGAATTGTGGCTTTGTGATAAGCTTGAGAAGATGCCGAATTGGCAAAACAACCTCACGTCTCTGAGGGAATTGGAGATTGTGAATTGCGAGAAGCTGGAAGACGACTTGGGATCAACAACTTATGAATTTTCTAATCTAAAGCGGGTTAGAATTGATGGATTTAATATTTATTTTTCCAAACCATTGTGGCTTCCTGTGTGTCGATCCCCAAAGTGAGAAACAGCTCCTTTTTATCAACACCATTTCTTACTTGGGCCCACCACCAATTCAGTCCTTTGTAACGTTTTTTTGCTTCTTCTTTCTTTCTTTTTCTTTTTAAAATTTTTTCCTTCTTTGTTTGTGGGTCCATTTTAGAAACCATACTAGCATTAACCATTGTAGAGAAAAAAAGGATAAAAATGATGAAAATGTTTTTTGATGATGTGGAGGTGAGTTGGTATGTAATAAAACTTATAATGGCATCTACCACCCGTGGAGATAGATAATCAATGAATATGGGGATGGTAACCTTCTAAATCCTTACTCATTCCGTTTCAAAATATATATTTTTTCTGTCAATTATACCCCTATCAGTTATTGTGATGTACTCTTTCTGGTCCAAAATAATTGTCACTTTTGGTCAAACAGATGTAAGTTTGACTAATAAATTTAAACAAAAAATAATGATCCTAATAAAAATCTAAAAATTGTTATTAAAAGTATTATTAATTATAATACAATGAAAAATTTTATATTTTTATTAGCATCATTATTTTTTATTTAAATTATTGGTCAAAGTTATATCTGATTGACCAAAAGCGATAGTTATTTTAGACCAGAGGGAGTATATCTTGTGCAAGCATTTAATCACCTAGGAAATTAGATCATTTTAAGGGTAATTGAGTCTTTTTTTTAACATGCATTCGTTACACTTCTTAATATTTGTGAAATAACCAAAAACGACAATTATTTTGAAACGAAGGGAGTATTCAAGTATGCCTCTTTACTATTGCAGTTGTTATTACTACATTTTTACTCGAGTGATCATACCTACTTGTATCATACATGTACTGGGTTTGTGTATTATTAATTATATATCCAAAGTTTAGTTTTTCTATGCAAATTTATCTATTAAGTCTTTGTTTTTGGTAACTACTGGAATAGGCTAATACAGTAATTATTTATTTTTATTTTTTTATTATTATGCCATTTCCTGACCATTCTCCTTTCCTGAATGTTATCACTCTCCTAGATCTATTGCACCCTAGCAAATGTGATTATTGATTCCCTGGAATTGTGAGTTATATGAAGCACTCTTTCAACGAATGATAAGGTAATTACGACCATATTGTAAAGCATTCAGATATTCAGTCAACACATAATCCGGCCCCTTAGCATTTTGTTATAGTTGTTACATATTTTGTTATATCTTTATTTTGATTTTCAAATATTGTTGATATCTTTTGTATAGAATAGGAGATTATGTATATCTTTACCTAGAGGAAACCCTAGTCTTACTTGTATATAAAGAGTTACTGAGTTACTGAAAAATCATCTTTTACCAATTCTTTCATGGTACCAGAGCCCTAATCGATCCAAACCCTACTACCTCATTTTTTCGGCCTCTTGTTACCCGATTGGTGTCTTGGTCCAAACCATCTTGCCTCTATTACTAAATCATCCCTCTCCATCACTGACTACTTGCAATCCATCAAAACATGTACTGACAAACTTGCCATCCTTGGCTGAAAGTCCAGGAATAGGACTATCTCCATTAACTGCTAGGTGCGCTGACTTTCCTGTGCCCTTCATCTTGCCTCCCCCTTTTACTCCATCTGCACTGTTCTTCTTCCGTCCCTCCGGGTACCCTATAATTTCGTAGCAATTCTCAACTGTATGATAGAACTTCCCACAATGGCTGCATTTTGGTTTCTCTTTTGGTCCACCTTTCCCTTCTTCTTTGTACTGACATAGGCCTACATTGACCTGAAAAGCTTCTGCTTCTATGCTCATTTTTCCAGCGACTGATATCTGCTTTTGCCGCTCGTCTTCCGAAACAAGATGGTAGGCTGTCCCGAGAGAAACCACCGGTTTGGTACTTAAGATTTGCGTCTTAACCGTGCCGAAACCCTCATGCAGACCCATCAAGAATTCATACAAATATTCTTTCTCCTTCATCTCTTCTAACTGTTTTGAGATATCGCAAGTGCACCCACCACACTTGCACTTTGGAGTTGGCGAAATTGCTTGTATCTCATCCCATAGCGCCTTAAGTTTCGTGTAATGTGATGACACAGAGAGTTTCTCCTGTCGAGTGAGGGATATCTCACGCTTCAATTCATACGCTCTTGGGGCACTCTCATTCCCAAAGCGTTCACGTAGATCCTCTCAGATTTCTTGTGCTGTTGTAGCGTGTTTGACGCTATTACGGATATCCTTTTCCATGGAGCTGTGTAACCACCCTTTCACCATGGCGTTGCACCGTCTCCACAATAATAAATCTGCCGCCCCTTCCTTAGGGGCTGGAATCGTTCCATCAACAAAACCAAACTTGTTTTTCGCAAACAAGGCATTACTCATTTCGTCTGCCCAATCCGCGTAATTCCCATCGCGAAGGAGATCGCTGACAAATACAATATTAGGACTCTCAGAAGCCAAGATATAGTAGGGTGACATTACATCCACTGTGACTCCACCAGCGGTGTTGCTTGCCACTTTACTCCTACTGTCTTCAGCCATTGATGAGTTTAATAAGAGAAAATAAAAAGGTTTGCGGAAGCTTTTTGTAACGACCCTAAAATCCGTTCTATTTATTTTAATATTTATTTTATATTTTAATAATTTTAATTTAAAATTTTGCGTGCATTTGACGTGTTGCATCATCTTATATGAATTTGCACATTCTATTTGATTATAGGTGTTAATATAATTGTTAGTTATAACATTGTTTTGGAGTAAAAGGGTGTAGTTAAAACTATAGGGTGTCTTATGGAAGTATAAGCATGGGGGTTTAGTTGTAAGAAGTTGAAAGTTGAAGGACCTAGGAGAATGACTATATATAGTATTTATGCATTCTTATCCCTCCCATCTTCCTCCTTGCTCATGAACTCACCATTTCTTTACAAGAAAAACCCAATTTTGCTCCATTGTTGACTAAGGTAAAATCTTGTTCATGTCCATTTTCTTTTATTTTATTTACTACTCCATTTTCAAATCTAATTATATATAAATGATCAGGGAGTTGATTAGATCATATCTACCGATCAATATTATTTTTCTTGATATCTTTTTCGGAAAATAGGTAAGTTACTAATCCCCCTTTAAATGTTAAAATGGTCATAAGTATGTTTTATATGTTTTATATGTGATAAAACAATGTTTTGGTATGTTTTATTTATACTTGTAATTTTGGGAAAAAGGGAGTGGTATGAACATGGTATTGTTGGGTGTTAGTATGATTCTTAGCTGAGTTTTAGCCTTTGTGAAGTTGCAAAAGTTAAGTGTTGCAAGTATTGGAAATTTTGGGGTTGTGAAACAAAAGGAGTGAACTTTGGTTAAGTTTTTAGGACTGCCGGGTGATGTGGGCGGCCGCCCAAAAATGGGCGTGCGGCCGCACATCTATCTGAAGGTTTTTCTTCTTGGAGCAGAGCATTTTGGGCGGCCGCACAGCCCAGTTTGGGCGACCACCCAGTCATCTGAAAAAGTTGAGAGTTTTCAAATCAAGGGATTTAGAGGTCAATCTTGGTCTAGGTTTTGGGTAGTGTTCTAAAGTAGTTAGATGGTTGATGTGGATCACTAAAGTGGTAGAATTGGTTCCTTTGTGAACACAAGTGTTGTGAAATGTTAGTAATTGATTAAGTGAGCATTGTTGAACACTTTGTAATGTGTTGGATTAGTTCATCTTCTTGATGTGTTTGGGATGGTTCCCTACATTGGAATCATTGTCCCTGGTTGTTGTTTAAGCAAGTATTTCTATGTGGTGCTTGCGTGTAAAGTCCAGCTGGTACTTTTGTGTGTGTTGGGCAGTGATAGGGATTATAATGGTCTCCCGAGCCAAGTACATTATAAGGCTCCTATCATTGGTTTCCCATTTTTAGCCCCCTTCCTTAGGCCAAAGGTTGGGCACTTTGGGTTATGACTTTGTGTCATTTTCCCCGTTGTTGTCGTTGTTGTTGTTGTTTGGTTCCAGAACCCGTTTCAGCTCTTCAATGCTTCTCAGTTGATGCCTCTCAGATGGCTATTGTTTGGTTTGAGAACCTTGGCTCAGTATCCACGTATGAGTGTTCATTTCCGCTTTATGTGTTGCATGATGAGTTGGTCGTTATTTCCAACCGGTATGGGACGGTTGGCGATAGGGAGCCTCTCATATTATGTGCTATGTGCTATATGATCATTTGTGGCATTGTTCCTTTATGTTATCATATTAGCATGTAATGTAGTTGCATTTTAGTAACTTACTGAGATTTATTCTCACCCTTTATTTGTTTACCGTTTTAGATAAGAAGGAGCCCAAGGGATAGTTCACACACACAGGGAGGACGTCGAGGAGATCTTTGGGTAAGACATTTTGGGAAATGTGGTGTAAGTAAAGGATACATTATGTAAATGTAATACCTTTTGGGTAGTATACCCGTGACTTGGTTTGTATCATCTCTTTTAGTAGATGTTCGTGTTTGTAATTAAGTAAGTAAAGTTAGTAGTTGTAGCCAAGTGGCTTAGTACTTGTTTGTGAAAGGTTGTTTTGCGACTTGAAGTCATGTTTTAGTATCGAGTTGGTTGTGTGAACCTTTTTATAGAAAGTATATTTCGAAAAAAATTCTTAAAAATGTTTTATGACGTCTTCCGTGCGTGTCCCGGACGTGGGGCCAAGTAGGACCACGGGTCGCGGCGCGACAGTTGGTATCAGAGCTAGGTTGTAGATGGTCTAGAATGACTAAATGACCTAGGAGGGTAGTTAAGTATGGAGTGAGTAACGTTGAGTGTTTTATGCAGATACTCAGTAAAAATGCCGGAATATGAGGGTGAACAGTCTGGTACTGCAGGCCAGGGTAATGTAAGGGAAGAGGCTCGAGCTATGTTTCAAGGGATGTTTGAGGCCGCAATGAAAACCATCCATGATCAGAGGCAGGGAGGAGAGCATGCACCTCCGAGGTATGGTCTAGAACAGTTTTTGAAGATGAAACCAACCGGCTATGATGGTGAACCAGATGTGACCAAAGTTGAGAGATGGATTGAATCCATGGAGAAGATATTTGATGTCTTAGTATGTACTGAAGAAGATCGATTTAGGTTTGCTACCTACAAGTTGAGTGGAGCTGCGGAGTATTGGTGGAGAACACTGAAGGCTAGTTGGGACGAAGCTCATGTACCTTATACTTGGGCAAATTTTCTGAAAAAGTTCAAGGAACATTTTATTCCAAGGGTGGATCAAGACCGGAAGGAAGTGGAATTTCTTAGCTTGGAACAGAATACAATGTCGGTGGCTCAGTATGCAGCCAAGTTCACGGAGCTATCGAGGTATTGTACCCATTTAATTGCAACAGAGGAGAGAAAGGCAACAAGGTTTGTGAAAGGGTTAAAAACAGTGATCCGAACTCAATTGGTGTCCCACAAGCTACAAGAATTTCAAGATGCAGTTGATCGAGCTTATCAAGTGGAGCACGACATTGAAGAACACAAGAGGAAGGTGGAATTAACAAGTGCTGGAAGGCAAGGTAGATCACAACCGCAAAGGAATGATAATCGTGGAGGACAAGAGACTTCAACCCCATTTAGAGGACAACCACAAGGGCAACCGAGTGTTAGAAATCAAGGTAATTTCTCAGGGGGTCAAAGCAAGAGGGTTTGTAATTATTGTCAGAGGGAAGGGCACAGTGAGGAGCGGTGTTGGAAGAAACAAGGAAAGTGTTTGAACTGTGGGCAACTTGGCCATTTTCAAAGAAATTGCCCGAGATTGGGGAGTCAACCACCGGGGAGTGGTGTTGGATCGTCTCAGGGTCAGAAAAGGGATGCCTCGGGAAAACCAAAGGTTCAAGGTCGTGTGTTTGCAATCAATCAACAACAAGCCTCGGATGCTTCCACCGTAATTGGAGGTATAATTTCTATGTCCAGTTTGAGGGCACGTGCACTTATAGACCCCGGCTCATCGCATTCATATGTTTATGTGTCTTTTGCATCTCGATTGCATTCTTCCTTTGAGTCTTTGCCTTATGTGCTAGAAGTGTCGACTCCTATGGGAAATTGTTTGATAGCTGACAAGGTGTTGCGTGATTGTGATGTGCATATTTGTGAGCATGTTTTACTTGCTGATCTAGTTATTTTGCCATTGCAAGATTTTGATGTTATTTTGGGTATGGATTGGTTAAGTAAATATCATGCCTCTGTTGATTGTTTTAAGAAAGTGGTTACGTTTTCTATCCCTAGTGTGCCTGTGTTTACTTTTGAGGCAACTTCTTTGGGTAAGGAAATTCGTATTATTTCGTATGTGAAAGCTAGGAGGCTATTGCACCGTGGTTGTGTTGGGTATTTGGCTTGTGTTTTGGATACTACTAAAAAGTCTCCTAAAGTAGAGGATGTGAATGTTGTTAAAGAGTTTTGTGATGTGTTCTCTTCTGAATATTCTATGCCTCCCGATAGAGAGATCGAGTTTGGTATTGACTTGATTCCAGGTACTACCCCTATATCTGAAGCACCTTATAGAATGGCTCCAGCTGAACTAAAAGAATTGAAGGTGCAATTGCAAGAGTTACTTGATCGGGGATTCATTCGTCCTAGCGTATCACCGTGGGGAGCTCCTGTGTTGTTTGTCAAGAAGAAAGATGGGTCTTTGAGACTATGCATCGACTACAGGAAGCTGAATCAGGTAACTGTAAAGAATAAATATCCTCTACCTCATATTGATGACTTGTTTGATCAACTCCAAGGGTCAGTCGTCTTTTCGAAGCTTGACTTGAGGAGTGGGTACCATCAGTTAAAGATCTGTTCTGAGGATATTTCTAAGACTGCTTTCCGTAGTAGGTATGGTCATTACGAGTTTCTTGTTATGCCTTTCGGGTTGACTAATGCTCCAGCTGTTTTCATGGATATGATGAATCGGGTTTTCAAGCCTTATCTTGACACCTTAGTGGTTGTATTTATTGACGATATTCTTGTGTATTCCAAGTCTAAGCAGGAGCACGAGCAACACTTGCGAATGGTTTTATCTGTTCTTCGTGAGAAACAACTGTTTGCGAAATTCAGTAAGTGTGCTTTTTGGCTCGATGAAGTGTCTTTTCTGGGGCACGTGGTTTCTAATAGAGGAATATCCGTAGATCCTTCCAAGATTGAAGCTATTGTGAATTGGAAGAGGCCTGAATCAGTTACGGAGATTCGAAGTTTCTTGGGTCTAGCCGGGTATTATAGAAGATTTATCGAGGGGTTTTCTAAAATTGCTACTCCATTGACTCAGTTGACTCGAAAGAATGTTCCTTATGTGTGGGATGGCAAGTGTCAAGCTAGCTTTGAAGAGTTGAAGAAGAGGTTGACTACAGCTCTTATCCTTGCGCTTCCTAATGGAAATGATGATTTGGTAATTTATAGCGATGCTTCTAAAGAAGGCCTCGGGTGTGTGTTAATGCAAAACGGAAGGGTGGTTGCGTATGCTTCAAGAAAGTTGACTCCGAGTGAGCAGAATTATCCTACCCATGACATGGAGTTAGCTGCGATTGTTTTTGCGTTGCATAAATGGAAACACTATCTGTACGGAGCCAAATTTGAGATTTTTACCGATCATCAAAGTTTGAAGTACCTTTTCTCCCAAAAAGAGTTGAATAATAGGCAAATAAGATGGATGGAGCTATTGAAGGATTATGATTGTACTATCTCTTATCACCCGGGTAAAGCAAATGTGGTAGCTGATGCCATTAGCCGGAAATCTTTTATGGCTTCATTGATGGTGCGTGAATGGAAGATGTTAGAGGATGCTCGAGATTGGGATCCTTGTGAGTCAAAGCATGGGGCTATTTTTGCGAGTATTCAAGTATTACCAGTTTTGATTCAACAAATAAAAGAAGCTCAAAAGGAGGATCCGGAGTTGGTGAAAATCGTGGATAAAATCGAAGATGGCAAATTTGGGGATTTCTCTCTTAACCCCGAAGGAGTGTTAACCTTCAGAGGTAGGTTATGTGTGCCTTGCGTGGATGGGATTAAACGCCAAGTTCTTGATGAGGGCCACAAGTCGAGATATACTATTCATCCCGGGAGCACAAAAATGTATCAGAATTTGAAGCAACACTTTTGGTGGAATAATATGAAGAGAGAGATAGCGGATTATGTATCTAAATGTTTGACATGTCAACAAGTGAAAGCTGAACATCAAAGGCCTGCGGGGTTACTTCAACCGTTAGAGATTCCGGAATGGAAGTGAGAACATGTTACTATGGATTTCGTGACGGGATTACCTCGCACTCGAAGAAGGTTTGATGCAGTTTGGGTGGTCGTGGATAGATTGACCAAGTCTTCTCATTTTCTACCTATTGAGATTTGTTACTCGATGGAAAGGCTTGCGACTTTGTATATAAATGAGATTGTTAGATTGCATGGAGTTCCGGTGAGTATTGTGTCGGATCGTGACCCTAGATTTACATCTCGATTTTGGCAAGCGTTTCAGAAGGCTTTGGGTTCAGAGTTGAAGTTCAGTACAGCTTTTCATCCCCAGACAGATGGACAGTCAGAGAGGACTATTCAGATTCTCGAGGATATGTTGCGAGCTTGCTCAGTTGATTTTTCAGATTCTTGGGATTCTCATTTACCTCTCGTGGAATTTGCCTATAACAACAGTTTTCAGTCAAGTATTGGGATGGCCCCGTATGAAGCTTTGTATGGGAGGAAATGTCGGTCTCCAATTTGTTGGGATGAAGTGGGAGAAGCAAAAATTTGGGGTATTGATATGGTGAACAAGTCAGTTGAGGAGGTTAAGCTTATCCGAGATCGTTTGAGTACCGCTCAGAGTAGACATAAAAGTTATGCCGATCACCGGAGGCGAGATCTCGAGTTTGAAAAAGGTGACTTTGTGCTTTTGAAGGTTTCACCAAAAGTGGGGATTCGAAGGTACGGGAAGAAAGGCAAGTTAGCACCGAGGTACATTGGCCCATTCGAGATTTTGAGTAGAGTTGGTGATAGAGCGTATCGTCTTGCGTTACCTCATTCTCTTGACAAGATCCATAATGTTTTTCATGTCTCGATGCTTAGGAAGTATGTGTATGATCCTTCTCATGTCTTGTCTGAGGTTCCCGAGGATATTGAACCGAGTATGTCTTACGAGGAGCACCCGGTCCAAGTTATTGATTCGAAAGTTCAAGAATTGCGAACTAAGAGTATTCCCCTTGTTCGAGTTGTGTGGAGGAATCATAACGTGGAAGAGTCGACTTGGGAGCTTCGGGAGGAGATTGAGAGGAAGTATCCTTGGTTGTTTGAGGGTTGAGGTAAGCAATCCTAAAATTCGGGTCGAATTTTATTTAAGGGGGAGTGAGTGTAACGACCCCAAAATCCGTTCTATTTATTTTAATATTTATTTTATATTTTAATAATTTTAATTTAAAATTTTGTGTGCATTTGACGTGTTGCATCATCTTATATGAATTTGCACATTCTATTTGATTATAGGTGTTAATATAATTGTTAGTTATAACATTGTTTTGGAGTAAAAGGGTGTAGTTAAAACTATAGGGTGTCTTATGGAAGTATAAGCATGGGGGTTTAGTTGTAAGAAGTTGAAAGTTGAAGGACCTAGGAGAATGACTATATATAGTATTTATGCATTCTTATCCCTCCCATCTTCCTCCTTGCTCATGAACTCACCATTTCTTTACAAGAAAAACCCAATTTTGCTCCATTGTTGACTAAGGTAAAATCTTGTTCTTGTCCATTTTCTTTTATTTTATTTACTACTCCATTTTCAAATCTAATTATATATAAATGATCAGGGAGTTGATTAGATCATATCTACCGATCAATATTATTTTTCTTGACATCTTTTCTGGAAAATAGGTAAGTTACTAATCCCCCTTTAAATGTTAAAATGGTCATAAGTATGCTTTATATGTTTTATATGTGATAAAACAATGTTTTGGTATGTTTTATTTATACTTGTAATTTTGGGAAAAAGGGAGTGGTATGAACATGGTATTGTTGGGTGTTAGTATGATTCTTAGCTGAGTTTTAGCCTTTGTGAAGTTGCAAAAGTTAAGTGTTGCAAGTATTGGAAATTTTGGGGTTGTGAAACAAAAGGAGTGAACTTTGGTTAAGTTTTTAGGACTGCCCGGTGATGTGGGCGGCCGCCCAAAAATGGGCGTGCGGCCGCACATCTATCTGAAGGTTTTTCTTCTTGGAGCAGAGCATTTTGGGCGGCCGCACAGCCCAGTTTGGGCGACCGCCCAGTCATCTGAAAAAGTTGAGAGTTTTCAAATCAAGGGATTTAGAGGTCAATCTTGGTCTAGGTTTTGGGTAGTGTTCTAAAGTAGTTAGATGGTTGATGTGGATCACTAAAGTGGTAGAATTGGTTCCTTTGTGAACACAAGTGTTGTGAAATGTTAGTAATTGATTAAGTGAGCATTGTTGAACACTTTGTAATGTGTTGGATTAGTTCATCTTCTTGATGTGTTTGGCATGGTTCCCTACATTGGAATCATTGTCCCTGATTGTTGTTTAAGCAAGTATTTCTATGTGGTGTTTGCGTGTAAAGTCCAGCTGGTACTTTTGTGTGTGTTGGGCAGTGATAGGGATTATAATGGTCTCCCGAGCCAAGTACATTATAAGGCTCCTATCATTGGTTTCCCATTTTTAACCCCCTTCCTTAGGCCAAAGGTTGGGCACTTTGGGTTATGACTTTGTGTCATTTTCCCCGTTGTTGTCGTTGTTGTTGTTGTTTGGTTCCGGAACCCGTTTCAGCTCTTCGATGCTGCTCAGTTGATGCCTCTCAGATGGCTATTGTTTGGTTTGAGAACCTTGGCTCAGTATCCACGTATGAGTGTTCATTTCCGCTTTATGTGTTGCATGATGAGTTGGTCGTTATTTCCAACCGGTATGGGACGGTTGGCGATAGGGAGCCTCTCATATTATGTGCTATGTGCTATATGATCATTTGTGGCATTGTTCCTTTATGTTATCATATTTGCATGTAATGTAGTTGCATTTTAGTAACTTACTGAGATTTATTCTCACCCTTTATTTGTTTACCGTTTTAGATAAGAAGGAGCCCAGGGGATAGTTCACACGCACAGGGAGGACGTCGAGGAGATCTTTGGGTAAGACATTTTGGGAAATGTGGTGTAAGTAAAGGATACATTATGTAAATGTAATACATTTTGGGTAGTATACCCGTGACTTGGTTTGTATCATCTCTTTTAGTAGATGTTCGTGTTTGTAATTAAGTAAGTAAAGTTAGTAGTTGTAGCCAAGTGGCTTAGTACTTGTTTGTGAAAGGTTGTTTTGCGACTTGAAGTCATGTTTTAGTATCGAGTTGGTTGTGTGAACCTTTTTATAGAAAGTATATTTCGAAAAAAATTCTTAAAAATGTTTTATGACGTCTTCCGTGCGTGTCCCGGACGTGGGGCCAAGTAGGACCACGGGTCGGGGCGCGACACTTTTAGTGTAGAACCAGCTCTGGTGCCATGTTAAATTTGAGCACAAAAGAGAACAAGTTCATATATTTCTCTTGCTGCTGAGTTTGTACAGCCGTGGCCTATATATACAAGTATACTGCTATGGGAATCACAGTTGATATCCCAATCAAATATTGCTAATCATTATTAAGATCCTAACCTGAAGGAAAGAAATATATGAGGATAAATACAATGATATGTGTTGATAAAAACAATTAATAGAATCAAAATGAATCTGATCAAATCTTTCAGATTCTAAACAGATTAGAGGCGGAAAAACAATGACTTGTCAATTGTGGCACCATCATTTTGGCTACTTCAAAAATACAAAACATGCTCCAGCAGTATGGTGTTTAGTTAGGGAGTTTGACTCAACTATGGGAGGGACAAAGATTGTGGTCATCACTCATCATCAACCTCCATTTATGTTGACAGATAAATATATTTCAGACCCTTCCTCTGTTTTGATGCTTTTCTTTTGTGAATAACAAATACTCCCTCCGTCCCATTTGAAGCTTTACCTTTTACCCAAATGGGTGTCCCGTTATAAGCTTCATCATTTCCCAAAATGGTAAAAAATGTAGGCTTCACTTGTCATACCCACTCACTTTTTCATCTCACATACTTAAATTATGGGGCCCACTCATCATACCCACTAACTTTCCCCTCTCACATACTCCCTCTGTCCCTCTTTAATCTACAAAATTTGCCATTTTGGTTGTCCCACTTTAATCTACAAAGTCCCAAAAAGGAAATGTTTTAATACTTTTAAAATAATGGGACTCACTTATCGTGCTCACAACAACTATATACTTACTATTCTCTATCCCACTTTCTCTCTCCCACTCAACTATCCACACTCACAACACATCAACTTTTTCACTTTTTCCTTAAATAATGTGCCCAATCCAAAATTTGTAAATTAAAGAGGGACGGAGGGAGTATTTAAGTTGTAGTCCCCACTTGTCATACCCACTAAATTCTTCCCTATCACAATCCTTCTTACACTCATCTCTTTCCTTAATTTATGTGCCATCTATAAGAGAAATTATAAAAGCTTGTATTTCACTATGAGAGAATAGTACAATTTATAGGAGTACAAAGAATTCAAAAATACCTAACTAAGGATAATGGCATATCTACATTAACTACACAGAATATTTTAAATATGTACATAATCAGATGAGATCAGTTTGTTGATGCTAGGGAATCCTTGTGATTTGGTTGAGAGATATTAGAGGGATCCTTATCACGCCCCCGCAAGATGGACGATCCAGAAAGGAGACCAATCTTGGACATTAGGAGAGAGAATCTGGTCCGAGGAAGCGGTTTTGTAAGTGCATCGGCTAGTTGATCTCCACCCGGTATATGTTGGACACGAAGGTTACCAAGTTGGACTTGTTCACGGACAAAATGAAATGATAGAGCCAAGTGTTTCATGCGGGAATGAAACACGGGATTTGCTGAGTAATGTGTAGCGCCAAGATTATCACAATAGATGACATAGATGACAGGCGATTGAGAGAAGGTTATGTGAAGTTCCGTGAGAAGATTGTTGATCCATAGAAGCTCGGATGTAGTGTCGGCTATGGCACGAAATTCTGCTTCAGTGGATGAGCGGGCTAAGGTTCGTTGCTTCTTGGAAGACCAAGCAACGGGATTACGCCCAAGGTAGATGATGTAGCCGGAGGTAGAGTCACCGGCCCAGTCGGCATCACAGAATGCGTGGAGAGAGGTGGGCGTGTTGTGAGAAAAGTGGATACCCATGTTCATAGTACCATGTAAGTAGCGAAGTAAGCGTTTAAGAGCAGTCCAATGTAGCTTTTGAGGGTTTTGCATGAACTGTGCAAGCTTGTTAACAGAGAAAGAAATGTCAGGGCGAGTGATAGATAGATATTGTAGACTTCCAACAATGGCGCGGTAGTCGGATGGATTATGAGGTGGGGTGTCGGAATTTATGAGGAGAGGGGGATAGACTGCCATAGGAGTTGGGGTAGGTTTAGAGTATGTATTTTGATTGGGAAAGAAGAAGACCATTTTTGGTGGGGGAGACCTCAATACCAAGAAAATAGTAAAGTGGCCCAAGATCTTTGAGGGAGAAGCGAGCTGCAAGGTTAAGAATGAAGGTTGAGAGGGACCGGTGACAATAATGTCATTAACGTAAACAAGAAGATATAGAGTTTGAGAGTGTTGAGAGTAGATGAAGAGAGATGGGTCGGCAATTGAGGGTTTAAACCCATATGAGATAAGATAAGACTTCAGTTCATTGTACCAAGCTCGTGGGGCTTGTTTGAGACTATAGATTGCTTTGGATAGGCGACAGACATGTGTGGGGGAGTGTGAATTAATGAAGCCCGGGGGTTGACTCATAAAGACAGTTTCATGACTTGAAAAAAGGCGTTGTTTATGTCAAGTTGTCTGAGAGACCATCTTTGACTAAGAGCAATGGAAAGAAGGAGACGAACAGTGACGGGTTTGACAACGGGACTAAAGGTGTCAGAGTAGTCAATACCGGGTCGTTGATGGAAACCTTTGGCAACAAGTCGAGCTTTGTAATTTTGAATGGTATTGTCGGGATTGTATTTGATACGAAACACCCATTTGCAACCTACAATGTTGGTGGCTTCACACGGTGGCACAAGGGTCCAAGTTTTGTTTCGGGTTAGGGCATTTAATTCATCAAGTATGGCTGAGTTTGGGGAGAGGCTAAGGCTTGTTTAGTTGTTTTGGGAAGGGTTGTGGGTGAGTTGAGAGAGGCGAGGTTAGCATATTTGGGGTTGGGTTTGACGATGTTATTGGAGAGACGTGTGGTAATGGTTCGGGTTGGTGGATTAGAAGTGATAACATTTTGGGGAGTGGGTCGAGAGGAAGCTGTTGGGTTGGGAAGGTCAGGTTGGGAGGGAAGATCCATTATGGGGGAATGTCCGAGCAAGTTTGAAGGGGTGGGGGAGGGTCCGTCCGGGTTAGAAGGATGTCCGGGCGGGTGTTAAAGTGGTGCGGTCGGGGCTTGGGGGGTTGGGTTGGGTGTAGTATAGGTGCGGCCGGGGCTTGGTTGGGGTCCGGTCGGGTGTATTGTAGGTTCGGTCGGGGCTTGGGGTTGTCCAACCGGATCTGTATGAATGAGAGAGGAGGGGTGTGACCGGGGGTTGGGTTGGGAATTTGTGGTTGGGTTGGGTTTGTTAAGCATTAGGGGAATTGAAATAGGACACCATTGAGAGGGTGTGATGGATGGAGAAGGATTTTCTTCGGTAGTAAGGGAAGAAAAAGGGAATTCATTCTCAGCAAATTTGACATGTCGGGATGAGTATACTCGGAATGTAGTGGGATCTAGACAATGGTACGCACTTTGTGTGGAGGAGTAACCAACAAAAATGCAGGGGATAGATTTTGGAGCTAGTTTGTGAGGAGTATAGGGGCGAAGCCACGGGTAGCAAAGACATCCAAAACTACAAAGTTTTGTGTAGTTGGGTGGTGTCTGAAAGAGCCGAAGAAAGGGAGACTCATTTGAAAGTGTGGGAGTGGGTAGACGATTGATAAGATAGGTAGCGGTGGTAAAGGCATATGGCCATAGGTTGAGAGGAAGATGAGCATGAGAGAGAAGAGATAAACCAGTTTCGACTATGTGTCGATGACGTCTTTCGGCAAAGCCGTTGTGTTCAGGTGTATGAGGAGGAGAGGTGAGATGGGTGATGCCATTTTTGAGAAGGGAGGGAGTTATTTTGATATATTCACCACCATTGTCGGAGAAGAATTGAGTTATTTCTTTTTGAAAATATTTTTCCACAAGAGCTTTAAAGCGAGTGGAAGTTTCAAAGGTGTCGGATTTATGTTTAAGAGGATATAGCCACGTATATTTAGTGAAGTGGTCAACAAAGATGATGTAGTATTTGAAGTTGTCATGTGAGAGAATTGGTGACGTCCAAACATCAGAAAATATGAGTTCAAGAGGAGCTTTTGATGTAAGAGTAGAGACATAGAATGGCAATTTGTGCTCTTATTGATGTTGCAAGCATTACAATTGGAAAAATGACTAGAAGAAATATCTAAAGAAAACTTTCGTTGAAGTAAAGAAATAATTGACGATGCCGGGTGGCCGAGTCGATGATGCCATGAAAGAGGAGAGGTGGTGATGTTGGCGTGAGCTTGAACAGAAGAAGGATGCCAAAGGTAGACGCCTTTGTCAATTGTTCCATGAATGAGGATCCGGTGAGTCGAGATTTCCTTGATAAGAAAAGAAGAGTGAGAAATTCAATGATAGCATTATTGTCTTTGCAAAATTGAGAAACAGAGAGAATATTTTGAGAAATGCTTGGAGCATGTAAGACATTGTTAAATTGAAGAGTAGAGTGAGGGAGATTGAGAGAGAATGAACCTATGTTGGCTATTGGAAGGGAGGAGCCATCACCAATAATAACATCATCACTTCCATCATAGGGGCTGTGGAGGGAGAGGTTGTTCAAGTCATTGGTGATATGGTGGGTGGCCCCATTATCAACTAGAAATGATTTTGGGAGAGGGGTGGTGGGAGCTTTAGCGGTGTGAGCTTGAGGGCGGGTTTGATTGTTGGTGCGGTTGGGTCGGGGATTTAAGGGAGGAGGAGGGAAGACAACCTGAGGATATTCCTTTTTGAACTTTCGACAGTCAGAGATGACATGACCCACAATCCGACAGAACTGACATTTTCCCTTGAATTGGGTGGTTGTGGAAGGTGACTGAGAGTAGGATGGCGGATTGGGCAGAAGGGGTGGTGATGAATTAGGGTTGGAAAAGTTTCGGTTGGGATGAGGATTATAGTGGACAGCATGAGCGGAGATAGGGAGGGGTGATGGGGTGTGTTGTTTTAAGGTAAGTTCGTGGTTGATGAGTTTCTCATGTAATGCTTCGAAGGTAATGGGGTTGTCTCGGGCTCGAATAGAATCTATGATTGGTTTGTATGAGTCATAGTCTAAACCTTTTAGAACTTTGGCTATAACGTCTTCAGGATCCATGGGTTTGCCTATAATAGCAAGCTTGTCAGTGCAAGTTTTTATCGAGTGCATGTACTCGGAAATGGTTTGGGTGGTTTTTGTGAGAGAATCAAGATGATCTTTGATTTGTAGTATGTGGCCACGGGATGGGTTGGCGTAGGTAGTTTTGAGAATTGTCCAAGCTTCGTTGGAGGTTTTGGCTCGGTGTACAAGCGGTGCGACGGTGGGGTCGAGGGTGCCTATAAGTGAACCAAGAAGAAGGCGATCTTGGCGATGCCAAGTGATAGATGCGGGGTTAGGTTTTTCAATGGTGCCGTCTTTGATGGTGGCAGCGGGTGGGGGATGGGTTCCATCCACGAATTGAAGAAGATCAAGACCGAAGAGAAGAGATGTTATTTGAGAAGCCCAAGTGAGGTAGGTAAGAGGTGTGAGGGGTTTGCATTGAGAGAGATTGACAAGGATTATGGGGTTGGAGGGGTCGGCGGGGTTGGGAAGAGTGCCAGAGGTGGTGGCCATGGAGGAGGGGCAGCGGAAAAAAATTGGGTGAGGATCGGTTTTGCTCTTATACCATACAAGAGAAATTATAAAAGCTTGTATTTCACTATGAGAGAATAGTACAATTTATAGGAGTACAAAGAATTCAAAAATACCTAACTAAGGATAATGGCCTATCTACATTAACTACACATAATATTTTAAATATGTACATAATCGGATGAGATCAGTTTGTTGATGCTAGGGAATCCTTGTGATTTGGTTGAGAGATATTAGAGGGATCCTTATCACCATCACCCCTTCTTACACTCATCTCTTTCTTAATTTATGTGTCATCACCAAAATGGTGAAGCTTCAAATAGGACGGAGGGAGTATAGCAAAATGTAATTAATTTGACCATTTTCTGGCCAGAGAAATGGATCGTTAGGGGGCACTTTTTTATGAAACGGAAATCTCCGTGTAGTGTCATCATAAATGTCAATGTTGTTCTAAATCTACGTGTAGTTTCATTGGAAACATGAAATGGAAATCTTTGTAGTTTCAAAAGAAATGGAAACCTCAGTGCAGTTTAATATCAGTGTTGTTCTAAATCTCTGTGTAGTTCCTTCAGAAATATGAAATGGAAATCTCTAAAGTTTCACAAGTAACGGAAATCTCTGTGTAGTTTCATCAGAAATACTCCGTATCACATTCTTATTCTTGAGGACGAGAGAAGGAAGCAATGGTTTAGCCTATTTCTTACACTGTTAATGGGATAAAAGAATGGCTGTCAGCCTGTCAGGTTCTTCTGGACAAGAACCGAAGGCGTTCAAGAATGAGGATCTTGAAATCTCAAATCTGCAGCATTGTTAACCATTTTTGACTCCTTGGCTGCTCCATTTGAAATCGAAGAAATATGCTGATCCAAGAATCTAAGCCTAATAGAGGCTACTTAATTTCTTATACATATTAGTACCAAAAAATAAAATAAAAAATAGTCGAATGAGTAAACAGCATATTACGAAACATAGTAAGGAGTACAGGATTGGCGCCAGCGCCCAAAAATACCACGACGAAATTTGATTCATATACATATACACAAATATACTGTTTCCAGAATCCGTGTAGACACTTGCACAAGACACACAGTACACAAAAGTACATATTATACAACACTAACAGTATAAACAAAAAAACACCACCTAGTGCTACAATAGCTCCCACAAACAATATAGACAAAGGTAAAGAAAACAAGAACCCGAGTTAACCTCAGACAAACAAAACAAGAACCCGACATTAACCTCTGACAAGAACCGAGAGGTAGTCAAAAATAAGGTTCTTGAAATCTCAAATCTTCACCATTGTTAACCATTTTCAACTCCAAGGCTGCTCTCCTCCATTTGAAAGCAAAGAAATATGCTGATCTAAGAATCTAAGCTAAAGTTGGTCAAAAAAAAAAAAAAAAAAAAAAAACAATGAAAAGAATCTAAGCCAAATAGAGGCTACTTCGATTCTTATACACATTACAAAAACAATTTGTCGAATGAGTTAACCGTATAGTACATTAACATAGTAAGAGTACAGGATCGGCACCAGCACAAAGAATACCACGACGAAATGTGATTCATATACATATACACAAATATACCGTTTCCAAAATCCATATAGACACTTGGACAAGTACATATTACACAACACGGGCAATATAGACAAAAATAAGAGCAATCTGGTGCTACAACAGCTCTTACAAAGCTCCCACAAACAGTATAGACAAAGGTAAAGAAAACAAGAACCCAAGTTAACCTCAGACAAACAAAACAAGTACCCAAGATTAACCACAGACAAACAAAACTCTGGCGAACAGAAAAAACCATCATAAAACTTACAGCATGCTATCCGTCCGTGCAGGAAGTCTCCGGAAGAAATTGAGCGGTGCAGATGGAAGTTTATGTCGGAACCTAGGATGCCTCATTACATAGAATCCAGCCATAACAACAAGTACCTGAAAAGGAGTTGCATACAAAACCAAAGCACCCACAAGACAAAACAACATGAATATAACAGTTGCACGTGGGTCCCGCCAGCTCAGCAACCCCTGAACCCGCTCCCCTTGGCTAGCTATATCACCCACCACTGTCTGAATCCGACCAGCCACACTCCTTAACCGATCATACCGATCCCGAACCACATCCGAATGTCGAGTAGTAGGAAACGTGTCAAATTCCTCGTCCATCTCATCGGGTAATACAGTATCAGCGTAAGAAATTCTTGTGTTCATGTGAGGAGGGTATTTCGGTCTAAACCTATAATTCCATACACCAATCAGAAACATGTGCAGAAACACGGTTGGAAATATCAGTTCCGGGAAGCAAACAAGCATCACGAAGAGAATGTGCACTAGCGCTGTTGTAATAGGGTTTCTCCAAACACAAACCTCTCCAAACCATTTCGAGACAGAAAATAATCCGTTAAAAACAGACATTAAACGGAAAAAGTTGGACTTGCTTCTTCTCATGCTCCATAGATGAGAATCCGCATTGGTCATGTATTCCACAACTTCCTTCCTCAAAGGTGGCTCGGCTCGGCTTAGCCGTGCAGCCACTATGTTGACAGCTTGGTGACGTAGCATATCGAGTTGCATCACAGTCAACGGCCTTACATAGTGCATTTTAGGTAAAAGGGGACGGGAGTATGTATACATCATATTCACCATAGATGTGCAACGAAAACGTATGGTCAAATGCAACTCTCCCATTTTCTTCACACCAGAAGGGTGAAGGACTAGTAACGGATACGAATGGGTGTAAACCCGCTCCGTTTCAAGAGTGGAGACTCGAATTCGAACCTTCCCGATTCTTGAATCTCTGGTAGAATTTGAACCCGGTTCACTGAGCTGGCTGTTATCAAGAACCCCAACTGTGAGAACAGTGGAAGGGTCGTAAACTTCCCAAAAGTACTGCTCATTAAACTTAGGGTTCAAGCTGTCGATGATTGTTCGAGTCCGTACCCATTTATGACCATATTTTGCTACACAATAAGTATCAGTTGTTCCCCGTCCGTCCCTGGTTTTCATGGGCTGGAGTGCACTCGCATTCAGAATCCCGAGTTCCAAGATACCTATAGATGGCTTCCAGAGCTGTCTCGCAGTTGGCCTGAGATCACTGCTGTAGTGAGTTGACTCATCGAGTACATGGTACCCTCCATCAAGATAGACTCGAAGATGAACCTTTGTCGAAAACTTATCTTTATCTTTCTTCTTCTTCTCCTCCACTTCAGTAGCATTTGGTTTAAGGAGGTTATACCATTTGGAATGAATAATACGATCATCAGCACGGCGATCAACGGTGCTCAATGGTATAATAACCTTCCCGAATATCTCATCTTTGTTGTGGCCCACACGATCTTCCACCGAAAGGATCAGATGGTCTTCAAACGGTTCAGCAGCAACAAACATGAACTCCTCATTCCACAATGCATTCACAGTCCGTGCTTGAACCGGTCTTGTCCTGAATGTTGGGATAAATGATACTACAAATCAAACTAACCTAGTATACGGAGCAGCAGCACAGCAATGTAGCAGCAACACAACAACACAGCAGCAACAGCAAATCAACAGAATCTATTACTTTGTTTTCAACCTGTAGACTGAACAAAAACAACGAAACAACAGAAGCAATATAGAGCAATAAAACGAGACTGAACGCCAGCAATTTTAACGTGGAAAACCTCTTTCGATGTGAAGAGGAAAAACCACGGGACCGAAGTCCACCAAAATTTCCACTATAATCAAAATGGGTTTACAATGTTTCTTCACTAGCTCAACTAGTGGCTACACAATCAGAATAAACTTCAACAGCAGCAATATACATCAACCAAGGTTGGATAATCACAATAACTCAAGAGAGAAGGAGAAATTCTCACAAATTGAACCACTCAATCTGTGTAGCAAGCAATCACGAGCAGCATACGGAGATTTCAAGCCAAAAACGTGAACTGATGCACGCCCAATTTCTCGATCCTTCTGTTCCGTCGTTTCTTCTTCCACTCAGCTCTTGGTCTGCCTTTTCGGACATTAAAAAAAGAAGAACCTTTTGTTCTGAATTTGTGTTAAACAGCAAGTGATTTTCCCCAATTTGGAATTTACAAACTGCCCCCTGCAGTTTGGACAAAATGTTAAAAGTGCCCCTGAGCTTTTAATTGGGACATTTCCAACATTCTCCCCCTCCCAATTCTAAGCGAGGGGCTCCACCAAACCTGCTCTTTTCCTGCAAACGTCAAGCTTCTCTTTGGGTAGCGGCTTTGTCATCATATCGGACCCGTTATCATCCGTATGGATTTTCTCAACGCTCAACAGCTTAGCTTCCAACGCTTCTCGAATCCAGTGATACCTTACATCGATGTGGTTGGACCGAGAATGGAATGTAGAATTCTTGCTAAGATGTATGGCACTTTGGCTATCGCAATACAACACAAACTTCTCATGCTTTATGCCAAGATCTTCAAGGAATGTCTTCATCCACAAAAGCTATGGAAGTCGACCAATGAGGTTGTAGTCGAGTTGAAACTAGAACTAGTTGTACTGAAACACATAACTAATGTCAATCTTTCTTCTGTTTTTATGCGGTTTTTGTCGTATGTATTGTTGGGAAATAGTGTGGTTTTGAAGGAAATTATGCGGAATTTCCATAAGGGTAATTTTGTCCAACGACAAAATTGATTATGGGTTTGTGTTCTACTCCATGAGAAGAATGAAATCAAGTATTAATTTGTCCAAAATGGTTATTGGATGAATGAGATATGAATGCTCAAAGTAAGTGGGTTGGAAAGTGAAAATGTGGATATCCCACATTGGAAGGGAAATGAACCTTTTGCTAGTATAAAGACTTGGACACTAGAGTAGTGTTCAAGACTAAGTAGCATAGAGGCTCTCTCTCGCGCGCAGGGGGGGTGCAAATCAAATCCCAAATTTGGCTTGCGAGGTGCGTACTCGTGCAAGGGCGCGTCCTGCGGACACGAATGTAGCACCGAAATGGCCTAGTCGGACCAACCCACCTTTTGGTAAATTTTTTGGTTTGTGAATCAAAAATAATGAGCAGTTTTTGATTTCTAACATTGTAACTGCCAAGTATCAATGGGTTAATTGCAGTCTTAATTTCGAGATTAAGTGCAGCAAATAAAACTGAAAGATTCAAATTAAAACAGAGTTTTAATTTCGAGTTTAATTGCAGATTTCAGTTTCGGATTCTTGGCTTTGTGCAGCTATAAAAAGGAGTGTTCACAAACTGGTTGAAACACACTGATAAAAAACAAACTTCCTCCATCTTTCTGTTGCTGCATATTGTTCTGCGATTTCCTTGGCCTCCTTGCATTGTTTAATAGTGGTGATTCTGTCCAAGCGCAATTCAGTTCGCCGGGAAACTTAGGTGCAAAGTGCCCCCGGTCCGCACGTTCTATCCTGGGAGGCTAGCGTCCCGACAAAACTCAAGCACACGTGGTGAGGGGACGAATAAGTCTTAAGGAGACAGTAACCAACTGGGCTCGTGCAAACGACAATCGAATTTTACTTTCTGTATTTCCAGTTTATTGTTCAACTGGTTATACTTAAGGTACTAACTGGTTGTTGTGTTTCAGATGACGACTGATACCATCATTGCTGGAAACACTGCTGGAAAGGAAACCCAGACTGGAAAAGGACCCGAAACTGGAACCCAAACTGGGAGTGGAAGTGGCTCGGCTAATTTGACTAATCCCACAACAGTTCACATAACGACCCCTCATGCTGAAAGACCCGAGAAGTTTGTTGGCAATGATTTCAAGCGTTGGCAACAAAAGATGCTTTTCTATCTTACTACCTTGAATTTGGCTAAGTATCTGAAAGAGGATATGCCAAAGGTTAGTGAGAATGAAACTGATGTTACCACTTTGGCTGCGGTTGAAGCATGGAAACACGGGGACTATTTGTGCAAAAACCATGTCCTGAATTCGCTTTCAGATTCTTTGTATAATGTATTCAATGACAAGAAATCTGCTAAGGAATTGTGGGGGTCTTTGGACCACAAGTATAAAATTGAGGATGCGGGAATAAAGAAATTTATTGTTGCCCGTTTTCTTGATTTTAAGATGGTGGACAACAAGAGTGTGAAGTCTCAGCTTGATGAGTTTCAAACTATTTTGCACGAAATTCAAGCCGAGGGTATGGTCATAAGTGAAAGCTTTCAAGTGGCTACTATCATTGAAAAATTGCCTCCTTCTTGGAATGATTTCAAGAACTACCTTAAGCATAAGCGAAAGGAAATGGATCTTGAGGGGATCATTCTTCGATTGAGTATTGAAGAAGGCAATAGAAATGCCGAGAAAAAGTTTGTCTCCGGTGTTGCTAAGGCTAACGTTGTGGAGCACGGTCAAAGCTCCAAAGGAAAAAGCCATGGCAAGGGGAAAGGGAAGGTTGTGTCCAAACCGTCCAACTTGGGACCTAAGGGTGGTGTTTCCAAGAAGAAGTTCCTTGGAACTTGTTACAACTGTGGTGGTGAAGGCCACAAGTCATATGCTTGCAAGGCGCCCAAGAAGGCTCGTGAAGCTAATTTGGTGGAAGGCATTGCTAAGGACGTGTCCGAGATGCACCTCGCGGCTGTGATTTCCGAGGTGAATTTGGTGGGTTCAAACCCAAATCAGTGGTGGATTGACACCGGTGCTACTAGACATGTGTGCTCCAACAAAGACATGTTTAGTACTCTTGTTGCTAAGGAAAATGGCGAGAAGCTATTTATGGGGAATTCGGCCACTTCTGAAATCAAAGGTGAAGGGAAGGTGGTTTTGAAGATGACATCCGGGAAGGAGCTAACTCTCAACAATGTGCTTTATGTGCCCGATATCCGGAAGAATTTGGTGTCCGGATTGCTTTTAATTAAGCATGGTTTTCGTATTGTGTTTGAATCCAATGTAGTTACTTTGTCTAAGAGTGGAATGTTTGCAGGAAAAGGCTATGTCAATGATGGCTTGTTCAAGCTAAGTGTAATGGTGGTTAAGCCAAAAGCTAATGAAATGAATATCTCTTCCGTTTACTTGCTTGAGTCATCTAATTTATGGCATGCTAGACTTGGACATGTTAATTTTGATTCTATACGTCGTTTAACAAATTTAAATTTTATTCCAAAATTTAAATTTGATTGTAAACAAAAGTGTGAAACTTGTGTAGAAGCAAAATTAACAAGAAGGTCATTCCATTCAATTGAAAGACATAGTGAACCACTTGAATTGGTTCATACGGATTTATGTGATTTTAAATCAACACAATCACGTGGAGGCAATAAGTACTTTATGACTTTTGTAGATGATGGCACAAAATTTTGTTATGTGTATCTTCTCAAAAGTAAAGATGAAGCTATAGAGAAGTTTACTCTCTATAAAAATGAAGTTGAGAATCAATTAAACCGGAAAATTAAGGTGCTAAGAAGTGATAGGGGAGGTGAATATGAATTTCCATTTGAAGCAATTTGTGCACAAAATGGAATTAAACATACAACCTCCGCACCTTATACACCCCAACAAAACGGTGTTGCCGAAAGGAAAAATCGGACATTAAAAGAAATGATGAATGCCATGTTAATAAGTTCGGGATTACCGGATAACATGTGGGGAGAAGCCGTGTTGTCGGCTAACTACGTGTTAAATAGGATACCCCGAAAGAAACAAGACAAAACCCCTTATGAACTATGACATGGAAGAGTGCCAAGTTACAAACACTTGCGAGTGTGGGGGTGTCTTGCAAAGGTAGCCGTACCTCCACCTAAAAAGGTGAAAATTGGGCCGAAAACTATTGATTGCATATTTATAGGGTATGCACATAACAGTAGTGCTTATAGATTTCTTGTGTATGATTCAAAAATTGAAGATATACACAAGAATACTATAATGGAATCAATAAACGTGTCTTTCTTTGAGAATATATTCCCGTGTAAATCAAGAAATGAGGCAAGCTCATCGACTAGGGTCATAGATTCAATAGAAGAAGAACATGTACAAGAAGAAGAAGAAGAGGTGGAACCTCGACGGAGCAAAAGAGCTAGGGTTGAAAAATCCTTTGGTCCGGAATTTCTAACCTATATGGTAGAAAGTGAACCACAAAGTTATAAAGAAGCTATTAGCTCTTCGGAAGGACCTTTGTGGAAGGAAGCAATTAAAAGTGAAATTGATTCCATTTTGCAAAATCACACTTGGGAATTAGTGGATCTTCCTCCGGGAAGTAAACCACTAGGATATAAGTGGATTTTCAAAAGAAAAATGAAAGCGGACGGAACAATTGACAAGTATAAGGCCTGTCTTGTAATTAAAGGTTATAGACAAAAAGAAGGCCTAGACTATTTTGATACATATTCTCCCATCACAAGAATAACATCAATAAGAGTTGTACTTGCAATTGCCGCTTTGAGAAATCTTGAAATACATCAAATGGATGTAAAAACGGCTTTTCTAAATGGAGATTTAGAAGAAGAAATTTACATGGAACAACCCGAGGGGTTTGTTGCACATGGACAAGAGAACAAGGTGTGCAAGTTAGTAAAGTCATTATATGGCTTAAAACAAGCACCAAAACAATGGCATCAAAAATTTGATAACGCCATGATGCAAAGTGGATTTAAAAATAAATGAATGTGACAAATGTGTCTATACTAAAACCACGAAAAATGGCTATGTCATTTTGTGTCTTTATGTAGACGACATGCTTATCATTGGGAGTAATGATAAGATGATTAAATCCACCAAAGACATGTTGAATTCAAAATTTGACATGAAGGATTTGGGCGTTGCGGACGTAATCCTTGGAGTTAAAATTTCTAGAATATCCAATGGACTTGTATTAAGTCAAACTCATTATGTGGATAAAATTCTTGAGAAATTTAGTAAGGATGACAATGGAATTGCGAGTACTCCGTTTGACCAAAATCTTCATCTTTCAAAGAATAGAGAAGATCCGGTGTCTCAATTAGAGTATTCAAGAATTATTGGAAGTCTAATGTACTTGATGAGTTGTACTCGGCCGGATATTGCTTATGCTGTGAGCAAACTGAGCCGGTATACTAGTAATCCTGGAACAAATCAGTGGAAGGGTATAGTAAGAGTTAGGGGTGAGCAGAAAAACCGAAAAAAACCGATAATACCGAAAAAACCGAAAAAACCGAAACCGAAAAACCGAACCAATAAGATAATGGTATGGTACGGTTCTTAGATTCTTGAAAACCGAATAATTCGGCTCGGTTTCGGTTCAAGAAATGAATCCCGACTTTAAAAACCGAACCGAACCGATAAGGCATAACGTCGTCGTTTTGCCTTTTGAATATATACTCCTTCTTCCGACCTTTTAAACCCTCAGCGTCACTTTCTGAACTTTCTTCAAACGCGATCTCTTCTCGACCTAACCCTAGCCTTGCGCCGCTTCTTCACCTGCGTACCATAACCGACGACCGACGACACTCAGGTAAGAATCTCGTTCTCTATCTCTCTATCAAGCATTCCGATTTCATCTAATGTTGTTAAATTTCGCTTCCCTTCGATTTACCTGTTAAATGTTAACCTAAATTTTGCTAGGGTTTCTTTCTTTTGCCGCACCTGCTTGCTGGAGTGCACCATAGCCAACGACGCCCAGTCGCTCAGGTAAGAATCTTCAATCTCGTTCTCTTTCTTTCTATCAAGCTTTCTGATTTCATCTCGAGTTCTCTTTCTCTCTATCAAGCTTGCGATTTAATCAAAATTTGACCAAAATCAGTTACTATTTCTGTTGTTTAATGAGATTAAAAAAGTTTAATGAGGAACAAAATTGACCAAAATCAGTTACGATTTGATGAAATCAGAAATAGTAATTGATGAAATCAGTTGCTATTTCTGTTTTTTAATGAGATTAAAAAAGTTTGCAATTTGTCCTTTTAGTTGTATTGAAATTTTGTGGTTTTGAATTTTTGTAGATGGAATCCAGCCAATCCATTGATTTGGAGATTGAGGAACAAAATTGTAATGATGGTGAAAAGGAAAGCACTAAAGAACAAGATGATAATAAGGGAGAGGCTGATGATGAGAAGGGGAAGGGGACTACGCGAGCGAAAAGATCAATGGTATGGGATCATTTCACTTACGTAAAAGGTGCATCAAGCTCAAAATGTCCTTACTGCTCTCAAATGTTAGCGTGTCATTCTAAAGATAACGGTACCTCTGGTTTAAAGAGTCATTTAGAATTATATTGTCCTAAGTCTCCAGTTTTGTTAAGGAAGAAAGGAGATAGGAAGCAATCTACCTTGGGTTTTAAGCCAGTAGAGAAGGGGGCAGGTGGTTCTCTTGCTACTCATTCTTTTAGTGTAGAGAAATGTAAAAGGGCACTTTCTAGAATGTGCATCAAAGACAATAGACCGTTTAGTATTGTTGATGATGAAGGATTTAAAGAATATTCGTGGGAATTGAATCCATTGTTCAAATTGCCATCTAGGTGGACTGTCGCTAGAGAATGTTTGAGGATTTATAAGGAGGAGGCTGAAATTGTTAAGAAACTTTTGAAAAATCAAACAGTTTCCCTTACTACTGACACATGGTCATCTATTCAGAATATCAATTACATGTGTCTTACAGGGCATTGGGTTGATGATGATTGGGTTTTGAGGAAAAAATTTTTGAACTTCTGTCCTATAGCTAATCATAAAGGTGACACAATTGGGAAATTGGTTTACAAGTGCTTACAAAAATGGGGCATTGAGCGGGTTTTCACTGTGACAGTAGATAATGCTTCATCAAATGATGGGGCTATTCGATACTTGAAAAGAATGCTTAAAGGGCCCAATGCCATACTGGATTGTAAGTACATGCATTTGAGATGTTGTGCACATATTATAAATCTTGTTGTGAGAGATGGGTTAGAGGAACAAGATTTGTCCATTTCAAGAATTAGAAATGCTGTGAGGTATGTTAGATCATCACCATCTAGGGCTGCAAGGTTTAAAGAATGTGCCGAAAAAGTTGAAATCAGTTGTAAAAAAATACCTTGTCTTGATGTTGAAACTAGGTGGAATTCGACCTACCTAATGTTGGAAACTGCTGTGAAGTATATGAAGGCTTTTGATAGGATGAAAATGATAGATCAAAATTTCTATGATTACTTTGGTGATGATGAAGTAGAAGTTGAGGGTAGCACAAGAAAAAGGAAGAGAAAAGAAAAGGTTACAGGGCCTCCCGAGACAAGTGATTGGGATAATGCAACCCAATTTATTGAGTATTTGAGTGTTTTTTATAATGTTACAAATCTGATTTCTGGCTCTAAGTATGTAACATCAAATTTATTTTTTGGTGAACTTGTGACAATGCATGCGCATATATCACGAATGTGCTTGGATTTGGATGAGGCAAAGAGAACAATGGCATTTTCAATGAAAGAAAAATATGACAAGTATTGGGATAATATGGATAACATGAACTTCTTGTTGTATGTAGCTGTGGTTTTGGATCCTCGCAATAAAATGTGTTATCTTGGATGGTGTTTGGGTCAAATTCATGGAGTTAATTCATCCAAGGCCAAGCTTATATGTGAGAAAGTGATTAAAACATTGAATGATTTGTATGATCATTACAAACTGAAAGCAGATAGTGTGAACAAGGGGTCTTCTTCATCTTCAAATTCTGTTGGAGGCTCTTCTTTTGCGGGTATTGGTGTTAAAGGTAATTTGGAGTCTAGTTTTTTAAAATATTTGGAAGAGCAAGGAGGGTTGATGGATAAAACCGAAGTTGAAATTTATTTGTCTGATGGAATGGAAAAGAGAGATGAGAAATTTGATGTTTTAAGTTGGTGGAAAATCAATTCTACTAAGTTTCCCATCCTATCCCAAGTTGTTAAACATGTTTTGGGGATGCCAATCTCTACCGTTGCTTCGGAGTCCGCATTTAGTACCGGTGGTAGGGTGATTGATCCATTTAGAAGCTCCCTTAGTCCTCAAACCGCTGAAGCTTTAATTTGTGCACAAGATTGGATACGCTCTACACCCGTTGATATTGAGCTTCCAGATGTGCATGCTAAGGCCATGGAAGAGTTGCAAGAAAAATTAGAGACACTTGAAATGGGTAAATTTTCACTTTATCTTTATTTATTTATTTATTTTTTGTATTTTTTATGTGCTGCCTGTTTCAGAACTGACATGGCATTCTATTTCTATGCTCTTTTAGATGCTTTCGGTGGTGGACCAAAGTTTTTTGAACCTTGCGCGATAGATGATTGATTGACTTTGGTATGATTCTTTTTATTATTTTTGCTAAACATATTTTTTTATTGAACTTGAATTGATTTGATTCTCTGAGATTTTTGTATAATTCTGTTTTGAATGTGAATTATTTTACGCAGAATGAAGGTGCTTGCTGTGTACTTGTTGGCTGTTTTGGGAGCCTGGGAGGTAACTCCAAACCATCAGCTGATGATTTGAAGAAAATTCTTGGTTCAGGTACGCTTTAATGTATTCTTGTTGGCTGTGTACTTGTTGGCTGTTTTGATGTATTCTTGTTTGGTTTGATTAGTTATTGATGCATATCCAGTTTTGTTCTTGATCATTTTTGTGTCATTTCGGGACGGAAGTAGAAACAATAATTTACAAGTAAAATAAAATGGGCTCATTCAACTTGATTATCTGGACTATTATTGATTTCCTTAATTCATGCAACTAGTAGTACATTTGCATTCTTTTCCGAGCGGATACATGCATAGCTAGTGTTCTTGGTTTACAGTCTTGAGACAAACAATCTTAGTGAGAAAATAAGATGGTTTGATTTTGGATCAGTGCCATACCATTTGTAGCACACAGGAAGAATCAATAGGGACTGCATTTAATCTTCTCGGGTTTTCTTGAACCCTTTTACTCTTTAATACCAGCAACTGACTGTAGAAACTGACATTTAGGTGCTTTTGCTTAGGAACAAATTTTGTAAACATAATGATTCAAATGATCAAGTCTTTTATTTTATCATGGGAAGTGGATTTGTGTGACCTAACAAGGAGACCAGTATGCACAATACTCAACCAGAAGGAAACGCAAGTACTAAAAAAGAAGATATGGAATGTATTTCCGGCCATGCCCTCCCCCCCCCCCCCGGCATCTCACCATTCCCGTCACTGCCATCTCTCTCTCCCTCCCTCTTATTGTTTATTCCTGCCTTAAATGATACCTCAAGAGTAGGTTACGATTACCGCACTGTCATTAGGTAACTCTTTCCTTGAAAATGCTCAATTTTTGGAAAATAAACTCTTCAAAATGGGACAAGGGGAGCAGTAATTTTGGGTATAAATATTGATGTTTTAGTTTTTATGACAGGCTGAATATCGGGGGCTATTTCCGGCCATGCCCTCCCCCCCCCCCCCCCCGCCATCTCACCATATTCTACTTTCATCCTTCTTTCCTGAATAGGCTGCCCACTCTTAATTTTGACACACAGTAGTTCTTAATATGAATTTATTTGTCAAATTCATGGAGTTTCTTAATGTTTGTTTTTTCCTTGTGCAGGTTGTTATGAATCGATGGACTTGCTGAGGAGGAAATTCAAGACTTTTGTTTAATTTGATATGGGACTTTTTGAATCCTTAGTTATTATATTATCATGTTATTGAAGTATATTTGGTTTTTATTTCCTGTTGGAATCATTATGTTTGAACTTTAAACATGTCTTTGTTTAATTTGGCCCATATAGCCAAGTAGGATCATGTTTGTCAAGCCCAATAGGGCCTGTTGGATTAATTATGTTTATTTCCTTCTATTTGAACTTACAATTGTCTGATTTAGCCCAAGTAGTTCAATTTGGGCCTGACCAAGCCCAACTTAAGCGGCCCATTTAATCAGCCCATTGAAACCGAACCGCTACCGACACCGAAACCGACACCGAACACACCGAGCCGATTAAAAACCGAACCATTTCGGTGCTCAAATGCTAGAAACCGATAGGGTGCGGTTCGGTACCGATTTTAGCTAGAAACCGTACCAAACCGAACCGAGCTCACCCCTAGTAAGAGTACTAAGGTACTTGAGATATACTCGTGATTTTAGACTACACTACTATAGACATCCAGCGGTGATAGAAGGATATAGTGATGCTAATTGGATATCAGATATCAAAGACTCAAGGTCTACGAGCGGATATGTATTCACATTGGCAGGTGCAGCTATATCATGGAAATCTTCTAAGCAAACTGTTATAGCTAGATCAACCATGGAATCTGAGTTCATAGCATTAGATAAATGTGGTGAGGAAGCCGAATGGCTACGCCAATTTCTAGAAGATATTCCAAATTGGGATAAACCTGTGCCAGCAATTTGTATACATTGCGATAGCCAATCTGCGATTGGTAGGGCACAAAATCATATGTATAATGGTAAGTTTAGACATATACGTCGACGACATAATACCATTAAGCAACTAATTGCAACTGGTACCATATCTATTGACTATGTAAAGTCAAAAGATAATTTGGCGGATCCGCTAACCAAAGGGTTAAGTAAAGAAGCGGTTGCAAAGTTGACATTGAGAATGGGATTAAAGCCTCTTGATAAGTTAAACACAGCGGAAAACCCAACCTAGTTGACTGGAGATCCCAAGATCTAGGTTCAAAAGGGACAACCTAACTGTTAAAAGACTTGTAGCGTCACTGTGGGGGTTACCCCATACCCATTCCTTAAAAGTGACATCCCGAGAGAAATGAGGTTAAGCCGTTGGCTTTTAATGATTCTTATGTGAAGTAAAATGGGTTACTTAAAAGAATCACCTATGTGAGAAAGAAGTGTGGGCCGCTTTGAGAAGAATTATGTGAGGCTTAATTCTTAGACCTTCTCACAGAACCAGGCATTGTGCTCCAGGGCCATAATGGACACAGCTATGAGAGCTGAATTGTGTTAGGGCGATACCTGTGCAAAGTATATGATCGGCTACATAAAAAGCTAGCAGTTCAAGGACATCGTGTCTACTGATTAGCGAGTAGAGTAAATATATCTTGCAAGGGAAGGTTCAAAGGGCAGACCCTACCTATCCTATGCAGGTTTTCGACTGCCGGACTTTATCACCTATCCTCATGAATTTCCTTCATGTGGGGGATTGTTGGGAAATAGTGTGGTTTTGAAGGAAATTATGCGGAATTTCCATAAGGGTAATTTTGTCCAACGACAAAATTGATTATGGGTTTGTGTTCTACTCCATGAGAAGAATGAAATCAAGTATTAATTTGTCCAAAATGGTTATTGGATGAATGAGATATGAATGCTCAAAGTAAGTGGGTTGGAAAGTGAAAATGTGGATATCCCACATGGGAAGGGAAATGAACATTTTGCTAGTATAAAGACTTGGACACTAGAGTAGTGTTCAAGACTAAGTAGCATAGAGGCTCTCTCTCGCGCGCAGGGGGGGTGCAAATCAAATCCCAAATTTGGCTTGCGAGGTGCGTACTCGTGCATGGGCGCGTCCTGCGGACACGAATGTAGCACCGAAATGGCCTAGTCGGACCAACCCACCTTTTGGTAAATTTTTTGGTTTGTGAATCAAAAATAATGAGCAGTTTTTGATTTCTAACATTGTAACTGCCAAGTATCAATGGGTTAATTGCAGTCTTAATTTCGAGATTAAGTGCAGCAAATAAAACTGAAAGATTCAAATTAAAACAGAGTTTTAATTTCGAGTTTAATTGCAGATTTCAGTTTCGGATTCTTGGCTTTGTGCAGCTATAAAAAGGAGTGTTCACAAACTGGTTGAAACACACTGATAAAAAACAATCTTCCTCCATCTTTCTGTTGCTGCATATTGTTCTGCGATTTCCTTGGCCTCCTTGCATTGTATAATAGTGGTGATTCTGTCCAAGCGCAATTCAGTTCGCCGGGAAACTTAGGTGCAAAGTGCCCCCGGTCCGCACGTTCTATCCTGGGAGGCTAGCGTCCCGACAAAACTCAAGCACACGTGGTGAGGGGGCGAATAAGTCTTAAGGAGACAGTAACCAACTGGGCTCGTGCAAACGACAATCGAATTTTACTTTCTGTATTTCCAGTTTATTGTTCAATTTATTATTCTGTATTTGTTCTTTCTGTTGTAAATCACTAACATGTATTGCTTTTCCAGTGAAAAGAAATTCTCTACTGAATATTTATAGGTTACCTGTTACTGAGTGTTCTTTAACTTCAGCAGAGCATCATTTATTTTTTTCTTACCATTATAGCCACTGCCATTGACAACCACAACAACAAAGCCTAGGTCCCAAAATGATTTGGGGTCGGCTAATATGAATCTCTCATATGGATGACTTTGCTTAATGAGAAGGTTGATATGGAGGCACATTGATTTTGACACTTTTGTGACTTGGACTTGGAGCTGATGGATGACTTTGCTTAATGAGAAGCTGAGTTCAAGGATCTACTCCCTTTGCCCCAAAAATGAATGATCTAATTTACTCTTGATCAAGAGAAAATTCGGTCATTCATTTTGGGACGGAGGTAGTATAATATTAGATTTATGGCTGGCTGACAATACCTTTAGTTTTTTTTTTTTTTTGTTCTTTCAGCTGTCGCAAGCTGGTGTTGATCCGGATTTGCTTGGTGGTTTGTGGTCTCGCTCTGGTTTGAAATGCTGGTGTGTTGCTTATTAATGGGCGGTGGTGCTGTTATGTAGGTAGGCTCCCTCTCACACACACACACACTCTCCTTTGTTTTGGGTTGGGTTGGGTTGGGTTGGGTTGGGTTGGATTGGGTTGGAAGTTCCATGTTATGGCTTAGTAATATTTGCTATCTCTTAGAGAAGTTTTCTCAACAAATAAGTAGTCCATGGGCAGAAGAACATGTTTTAATCGATTTGCATAGAGAACATGATAGGAAATCTGGTGCATTTTATTGTTGCGACTGCTCGCTTTTTGTATCGTCCTTGATTGGATCAAACTCATGGTTTTCATGTCAAACTATGGAGTTTTATGTCTAAGCAATCATGTTTATAAACTATATTTTATTTTTCACATCTGCATACATGACGCAAACATATTTCAATAGTGACAAGATTAGGACACTTTTTATGCATCAGACCAAGTAATATCCATCTCACCCCAATCACTTTGAGGTACATCCAAGGCTTTCCACACAGCTATCGACGCATCAACAACATTACTACCACAGGGAGGCCTATAGTATCGCTCTTCATCACACCCTACGCTAGAGTCACACAAGTCAACCACCATAGCCTTAACACTCCACCCGTTCTTGGCACTTATCACAACCTCTTTGAGGCACCTCTCCCCTCCGTTATACCATCCACTCGACAAAGCCACAACAGGAGTGTCGTCAGAGTGATAACGTCCGTCACATTTTGACGGGTCGTAAAGGGCCCCACCCTTTTCAAAGCTATTTAGAGTGAGAAGTGCTTTGGTAGTATTGGATACCAGCGGTGAGCATTTGTATGTTGTGTATATCTTGCCTCTGACACAACATTGGTAGTCTTGGACGTCGAGGTTGCATTGATCCGGTGGAGGCTTTTGGCCTTTGACTCTACCGCTTGGCCCGCAGGGTTGTTGAGCTGCGTCGACTTTTGGAAAGTGCAAAAAGTTGTTGAAAATAAGGATTAGGAGAATCGATGTCATTATAAACCTTACTTTGTTCATCTTTCACTATCTTTATGTGAATTTATATCCGATTAAAGAGAGCAATTCTTATATAAGTTCGTCTGAAGTGAAAAAAAGCCAAAACTGTGGTCGAGAAAGTTGTTATTTGTGGTAACTTTAGGTATGATAATTGAACGGTGGTAACGTGTTTGTTAATATGATTATCTTTAGGTTGCTAAAAAAAGTTTGAAGAGGAAGTTGTCACATTTAGTATTTTGAGGGTCATAATCTTGTTTTTATGAAAAAAAAAAGTGTGAAGAATTGAAGATTATTTGAGACGGAGGGAGTAATTAAATAAAATCACGGTAAAAAAAATGATAATTTGACAAAATTATGAGTTATGAGATATGTATGAAAATCTAAGCATGGATATGTATTCTACACTAGTTGGGCTTTGACCGATGAGCTTCTAGCTCAATGGTATCCGGTGGAAGGATAGAGTCCTCTCTTTGCAGAGGTCTCAGGTTCGACCCCCGTATGGAGCATGTGGAGAACCTTTATCCTTCCTCCTTATCCTTCAAGCCCCATAGAGAGTACCCCTTATGCAGGGGAGTTTGTGCCAACATGTGATCGTTCAGATGGCGCAGGGACGTCTATGGCAAGGAGGCTACCAGATGGCGCATGACGTCTATGACAAGCAGACTACCAGATGGCGCGGGGACGTCTATGAGAGATTTCTAGAGAGGCAAGTATCACTGTAATAAATTCTAATATAGGAATTTGTAATAGATAGGACAATAGATCTGTAATAGACTTCATAGGAGCTTGTAACATGATGACAATTACCTTTAATGTTATGATACAAACTAGTTGGGCTTTGAAGAAAATTGAAGAAAATTATAGGTTTTCCACTTTTCGTCGGAATCCAAAGGCCAAAATACGTTTATCCCCCAAAGTATCCGGACAATCCCACTCTGCACCCCAAATCAAATTTTGTCCCAGAGTAACACTTTAATTTGCCTTTAGTCCCACATTGACCCATAACCCCTAACGACGTTAGAAAATTAACGAGAGATGGTCATGTGCATATCACATGAGGGGTATTTTAGACATTTTCTTTTTAACTTTCAATTAATCTTTATTTTATTATTCTCTTCAAATATTAGAATTGTTATTTATATAAAATATAATTATATATTATTATCAAAGTAATAAATTTATTTTATAAAAAAATACATTGACAACATAAATAAAAATATTCCGAGTTACTTAAAATCGTAAATGAAAAACATAAAACTAACCAAAGAAAAAGAAAAAGAAAAAGAAAAACCCACCCCATTTCACCCAGGTTAATCGCCTCCTCCATTTGACCCCAACATTTCATCCCTCTTCATCTTCCTCCATAACCACCATCTCCCTTCTTCATCCTCCCTAGCCCTGACCACCAACCCACCCTCAAATTCCCAGTTCATCTTCCCGTCACCACCCACTCCGGCTTTCCTCCTCTCTACACGCCCGTGTCCTCCTTTCCGCTTCCGTCATTCTGCAATGTCCGATTCCCTTTGCTCCCCATCACCTAGCTACCCTCGAGCTCCTCCTTGTCATCATCAATTTCCGCCATAACCACCATCTTCCTTCTTCATCTGATTCATTGGACAAATCAGATCCATCTGATCGGTTGAAACTCTCCCCAGATCTGAGATTCTGGGTTGTTAATTTTTCTTTCATTTTGGTATAGATCAACTGGATTTTTGAATTATTGGTGATTTTGGGAGAATCTATTGTGATTTTGTGTTTCTAATTTGTTCTTTAATTTGTTAAAAATGTTGATTTTAAAGGAATATTAGTGGTGGCGGTTGCCGGATTTTGGGAGAAATGGTGGTGGTGGTGGTTATTGATTGGTGGGGTTGGTGGAGAAAGCAATTGCCACCATAATAACAAAATGACATTTTTGTCCTTCTCTTTACAAATAAATGATTAAAAAAAAAAAAGCTCATGTGACATGTACATGTCGATTTCTCGTTAGTTTTCTAACGTCGTTAGGGGCCATGGGTCAAAGTGGGACTAAAGGCAAATTAAAGTGTTACTCTGTGACAAAATTCGGTTTGGGGTGCAAAGTGAGATCGCCTGGATACTTTTTTTTGGGGGGGGGGGATAAACGTATTTTGGCCGAATCCAAACCCAAGAGCTCAACTAAAGAATGCCCTTAACGCACTCACCCGATATTACAAAATCAGAAAGTCATTAGTGGAAGAATACACTTTAAATGTTCTAAATAAATATTTACAAAAAATTGGTTGGTAGACGTAAGTGTAAAATATAAATTGTGTGATTATTGGAAAAATACAATAAAATGTGCTGAATAAAGAAAGATGTTAGTATTTTCAATTATTAATGTTTAAATTAAGAGTGATTCTTAGTTTTCAACAATAAATTTCTCTCTTTTGTAAGAGCCGTTGTATTCACTCCTTTGTGAGAGCCGTTGTTAAATGCCAGATTGAGGCGTTTGTGAGAGCCATTGTTAAATACCGGATTGAGGCAGTGTCCAAGTTTTACTTGGAAAAGAATCCGAACGTCTCAAATCGGAAATATTATTGTTGTAGGTTACGAAATGGAACTGCTATTGAAATTTGGAGTGATCCCCCAACTTTTGTGGTGTGCCATCTCTTTTTTAATTGTGAATGAAATGAATTTATCGTTTGATTTCAAAAAAAGAAAAAAGAAAAAAGAAAGATGTTAGTAAGTATAGGGTTTGATTTGGAATATACATAACAGTGAGGGGCTTATAAGAAAGATGCTATCAGAGTCAACTTGAAGAGAAGGCGGGATCAAAAATTAGCGCGCAACCCTCGACCACCACCTGAGATCGGCACTGTTTCCCACGTCGCCACTGACCGGTAACCTAGCGCGCAACCCTCGACCAACACGCCGGACGTTAAATGATCAAGAGCTGAAATCTGAAGGTGACTGTACTTCTGTTTTTTGGCCATGAACACCATAGTGATTGCCGACGAAGTCAAGTTAGGTTTTTGAACTTCCCAACAAAGTCATTTCTTTTTAAAATTCATTTGTCTTCGTATATTAATTTAATAGAACACATGATTAACGGTAAGTATTAGTTTATTGATGGTGTTTTAGGGTTCCAATTTGACAATTAGAGTGTAAATCTATCTAGGGTTTCACAACTACTTCCTCCGTCCCATTTCAAATTGAAAAAAAAATCATGACACAAGAATTAAGGGGAAAAGTGAAAAAGATGATGTGTTGTGAGTGTAGATAGTTGGGTAGGAGAGAGAAAGTGAGGTAGGGAATAGTATGTGGGTTAGTTGATGCGAGTACGACAAGTGGGTCCCACCAATTTATAATAATTAAAAGTTTTCTCATTTTGGATTTTGCAATTTCAATGGGACACTCAAAATGACAAATTTTGCAATTTGAAATGAGACGAAGGAGTATTAGTTTTTGAAATTGGTTGGTTTTGAATGTACTAATTGTTAACTTCTATTATTGAAGTGATTCCCTTTTAGTTTTTGTAACACTAGCCACAATGGCACATATAGTGTGCATTTAACTTAATTTTGATCCGTAAATATTCTGAAGTGTGTACACACACACATCATCGCCTTGAAAAATCCAATTGTCTGTTTATCTCTCGTTCTGTAACATGTATTTCATTGACAAGAATTATGTATGATGATGAATACTATTTCATGTAAATTGCCATGTTTGTGCCTTCTCCAATGCAAGAAACTGCTGACCCTTTGTTTTTTAGTCAAGCCATGTTATTTTATCGTTCCTTCTGATTATTGAATGGCCTGAAAATTTTGTTTCTGAATGGAATTTAGGTGTATAAACATTCGTTCATTTACCACATAATTATAAGTGAAAATATTACATACGCATTTACTAGAAATTCCTAAGTCTCAGACCAAGTAATGTCCAAGTCTCCCCAGTTATCTTCAGGCACACCTAAAGCTTTCCACACAGCTTTGGAAGCATCAACAATATTGTTTGGGCACGGAGGCTGATAGTCATGATCTTCATCACATCCCATAGTAGAGTCACATTCATCTACAACCATGGCCTTCACGCTTCGCCCATTACCATTAATCGTGATGAAGTTGTGGCACCTGTCTCCTCCTTTATACCATCCCGTTGATAATGCAACAACCGGTGTTTCATCTGAGTGATAGTGACCGTCACACTCAGATGGGCCCCCACCATCCCCTCCCTTCTGGAAACTGTTTAGTGTGAGAGTTGCCTTGGTATTACTTGTCACCTGAGGCGAACAAGTGTACGTCGTGTAAGGCTTTCCTTGAACGCAACAATCCGAATCATTCTCTCTGTTGCACTGTCCAGGTGGGGCCTTTTTACCCTTAATTGTTCCACTTGCCTTGCATGTCTGAGCATCAACATCTAGTGAATGTGTGATAAGGAGAACGAACAATAAAAGAAATGATGCTCCTAGGTTGAAGTTCTTCATAATCTCTCTCTCTCCTCTGCACTCTCTGTGAATGTTTTTGGTTTTGATGCAACATTGAATAAACTTACTCTATATTTATAGTATGTGTTTGGCTAGAAAAATGCCAACGGGGTGTTCAAAATATGGCTATTCTGGTTAGTGCTGTTTCATTTTAGTAGTTGTGACCAGATTTTGTTTTTATTTACTATAGTATATAGTATGTTCAACATTCTTTACATGGAACTTGAAAGTGACAAATATAAAAAGTCTTCATATTTGGAGTCTTAGTTTGTCATCTTCCTGAACTTGATAATTATTTTCTTCAAGATGTTCTCCGCAGATTGCCAGGCAAATTATTGCTAAAGCAACCAGAATGAAGTGTTGCGTGCGGGAAACTCCTGATTGAATGTAACGTTATATCGGATTTATTCAGATGTGAGTGCAGTAATTCATTGCTTTACATCATCTGTAGTTAAACTTATGCAGTAATCTTCTCGTCCCTCTGTCCTTGAATAAGTATCCATTTTTTGTTTTTATCCATGATAGTTGACTTGTAAGCATTTTTTTCTCGGAAAGGGACTTTTAAGCATTGTTATTAGCATATGTACATAAATACCCTGAATTATCACACACCACACTGCACAAATATACATATACTCCCTCCGTCCCACCACAAGTGAGATTAACTTTTTGCTCATGGAGATTAATAAAAAGTAGTATAATATTAATAGTTAAGGAAGGGTTGTGAGTATGAAAAGTGAAGTAGGAGAAAGAATGAGAGGTAGGAATAGCAAGTGGATTGTTGTTGTGAGTATGATAAGTGGGCCCATTGAATAAAAAAATTGTAAAACTTTGCCATTTTGGGCAGTTTCAATTGTGGTGGGACGGACAAAAAAGGAAATAAGTCTCACTTGTGGCGGGACCGAGGAGTATATACACACACACACTTACACATATACTCCCTCCGTTTCATGTGAATTGAGACTTATTTCCCTTTTCGTCCGTTTCACCTCAATTGAGACTGCCCAAAATGGCAAACTTTTTCCCTTCTCAAGTTTTCTCTCTCAAGAACATCTAACTTATTCTCACGCCGGAGGGCCTTCGCCGGTGAAGCCCCGGCCAAGTTCACGTTTGTTCGTCTTTTTCAGGTCTAGCAAGGCGTTCCAGATATCCAACCATGGATCCGGCATTATCCCATTTTTGGCACGATCCATTGGTTCCATTGCCGGGAACGATTCCTTGCTAACCTAACGATATCCTCGGCAACCAAGGAACAGTGGGGAGTGATGAACTTTCTTCTTCTTCTCCGGCGACCTCTCCGTCCCTCCGGTCCAACTCCAGCAGCAAAATTACCAAAAAGACATCAGATCTGGACTCTTTGCAAGGAGACGAAGCCATCCCCACCAGAATCATCGTCTTCTGCCTTTAATTGCGCCACCAAGCTCCACCACAGGTGTATAACCGGCGCCGGCAAGATTACAGCTAGATCTACTTGCCCATCACCGAATAAACACATAGAGTGCTTATATGAGAATATCATTTAGAACAAATGGATTTACCTTGTTATTATGGATTACTCACTTCCTAGCAGTCTAGCACATAGTATTGCTTTTATATATATTGTTTATACATACATAAATTGTGTTATCCGGCTTAATAGAATAAAAGTAAGCATAACTCCCCAAGTAGTCGGAGTAAAAATTATCCACTTGCTCGTGACGCATGTACTGGTATAAGGGTACTTACTATCTTGAAATACAGAAAACAACCTTATGGGGCCACCTTAAATTACTAACAGTATGGCCAAGTATGAATTACAAGCTACATGAGTACATTCTTCAAGTATTAACATGCATGATGATTAGTGGAAACTTCCACGGGCTAGCATGATTGATATGTGTATATAATGTTGCTATCATATTGCTTGGTCAAATTTTAGAAATTACAAGCACTGCATAATTGTTCTTGCTTTCAAGTGTTAATACAGAAAATAAAGAAAGGATCAAGCCGAGCTCAGGGAATTCGTACCCAAACCGAGCCTCCATAACAAGTCCACGTTGTAAGCCTTGGCAAAGCCCGGCTACACGTGAGGGGGCATGTTAGAGAGCGGTTACACGTGAAGGGGCGTGTAAAAGATCCTGGGCTACTCCTCCCATTGCCAATTGGTTTTGGGATGGAACCTCAGACTTTATCAACTTCATCATCTTGGGAGAAACTGGCCCATATGTCTTACTCAAACTCAGGTGAACTCGTTCCAACTCTTGGTCAATATTTGTGAATTTCGATGCCATTGCCATATTATTTGTTCTGAAAAATAATTGGTCATACGAATGAGGTGAATGAGGTTATAGGTCTTATGGCCCTTGACTAATACTACCATTAGCCTAAAGACTATGCACCTGGATAGACATATTGAAAATAGTTTATGATCAAATCAGTTGGAAGTTACTTAGCTGCTTTCTTTAAAAAATGATGCATGATAAATAAATGAAATCCATGCTGAGTGTGCAAAAAATGTGTACACAATACGCTCATCAATTAGGAAATCACCATCTTTGATGGAAAATACGATGCCTGACTTACGACTTTAAAACCTAACTGGTAACTTTGCTTCATGGTTTACACATTGCACTAGCACTCCGTAATGTATGCGAGAATTGTCTATAATAGCTGCTCAAATGTGGTTCATACTAACATTAATACCATGGTCGTTATTGCATGAATGAACACAATTCTTGCTCCCCTTTGATTGAGAAACATGTACTAGAAGATGGAAAGGATTGTGAGCAATACGACAACGAGCACCTAACTCCCCGAGATCCTTTGAATGAGATTTCAAGTTCGCAGTGAGGAACATCAAAACGACGTGCAAAAGGTTTCCCCTTGTGCACCGCCAGGAGCACAGTTGTCTTGAGCTATTACAGACAACTCCTGTCTAAGAAAACGTCTGCAAATCAGGTGTACTTCTTCCAAATTTATTATCAATATTTGCAAATTACACATGCCTGTGACTTGTTCATGATATTCGCATAAGGATATGCTTATTAAATTATCACAGAACAAGGTGCTTCACAAGTGTGCTATGCAGCAACCAGGAAATAGCATAGTTAAATTCTATTTAACAAGTCACATGATTGCTTATACTACTCCAGTATACCATGTTCCCATAGGACTACTCATGGGTAGAAAAACAGTGAAATATGCTTAACTGAATCTTGCTTATGGGTAAAAGTATCTCATAATCATATCGAGACATTGAACCAGTGAATGATAAAATCTCGAATTGTTATCTTACTTGATTATACTCCTGTTGAAATGTTGTACGAGGAGTATGCCGTTTGACAAATAAAGCTCGAACAGAGACAGGCCAAGCAACTCTGAACAGACTGTAATGTGCACACGGGAGACCTCAGGGCGATAAGATGTGAGCCTCTTTTCTTAGATTACTGCAATAAATCAGGCAACAACACCAGGATAGACAAGAAACTAGCTGAGCAGCGCTTTCCTTCGCCAAAGGACAACCAGCGAGCTCTCGCTTGTCTCCCAGCCGAGCAGTCTGCAGGAGGGCAGATATAGATTGCTTCCTCTGAAGCAGAGAAACAAACATTGAAATTGCCGCCAATCCCCCCCCCCCCCCTTGAGTAGTTAAAGAAAGCGAGTAATCACCCAATATTCTGGTAGACGGAGCAACACATATTACAAGCAGACTGGTCAATGCTCTCCAGTGCGAGTGTGTATTGATGATCGAAAATAAGAGAAGAAAAACAAAAACACATCATTAACTCATCTTCGGGATCTGTTTGGCCAGCAGCACAATTCAGAGAAGCTTAAACGCTTTTTAAAGTTTCACTTTTAGAATTATTTGATAAGTACATATACGATATCATCAGCTAAATTAAGCTACGATGTGTCTTAAGTATCCGATGTAACGCAGAAACAGCACAAGGAACCAATGTTATAAGAAGTTGGTGCCTCAGCTGTTGCAAGAGTATAGGGAGCAGCTGGCAAAAGAGAGCTACCTCTCCTCCTTACCCTATGTCTAGAATTCCAGAAGGAAGGATAGACTGTGGTTGAGCTTGATCTTGGCATTGCATAGACCGAATGCCTCGAAAAGAATTCAGAAGTTGGGGGCTAGAGCAAAAAGCACTACAAAGAAAGCAAACGACAACTGCTATGCCTGGAAAAGCATGACAGCGATGGGGAGCAGCCTATTTATAAGCAAGCTGAGAACACGACAACTCACCAATACCGAGCAAGCTCACTCGATGTCCGAGTGAACAGCCCTCTGCTTGAACCATGTATGAAAGAAAGTGGCTGATAAATAACAAGGAAGCTCCATGACAACCCGCACCTGCTCGTTTGCTACACTCCAGCCCGGTTCTGTCCGTTTCATACCAAAACCCAGGTTCACTCGTTCCAACTCTCCATTTATATTTGAAAATTCCTTTTTCATAACTCATTACGTTGTTGAAACTTGCCTAGCAAGTTAAATTATCTGTATAGCACGCTTATTGCTATTAGATGGTTCAAAATAAGAACAACTCGTTAACACAGGCCATACATTGACAAAGATTTTTATAATAAGCATGGGGAACACAAGTATTTCCATACTTCTTATATCCCAGAACTAGTTATTTTTTATCGATGCTATTGGACATACAAGAGCATCACAAAAGAGACTTAATTCACTACAAAATTCGCAAAATTAATTTGTGCACGCATATTATTACCTTAAGACATGCAGCCTCTTATACTTGCATATACAACAAGAAAAGATATCATATTGCCCCTTCAGTTCTAATTTTATTCTTAACATGATATTTATGTCTTTGTTGAGAAACAAGGATTTGATATCTTGACTAGCAGCGAGCAGTATCATACGACTCACCAAATCAGTCAAGCCAACGAACATGACAAGCTCCTCCACTCTGATAGCGAGCAACAATGGGGAGCAGTAAAATCATACACGGTTTCTTCCCGACAGGATTCACAAGGACGGCGAGCAGGGGAATGACCCGCCGGTCACGATCTGGTGCAGAAAAACTATTTCAGGGAAGAGAAAGGTTACAAGTACATGGCCCAAAGGAACATCAAGAAGAAATGGCGGATTTATGGGAAATCAGTTCATAGGTAGCTGAAGAAGGAGCTCTGTATCGAGGGGCCACCCTTCGCTACAATTCTATATCTCGATTAACTATACAGTCAACCGGCTCGGTAAATCAGTCAGAATCAAGAGCAAGTCGCCTCAAGCGGCTCATGAAAATCAGGCACCCCACAGCCTTATCCCGGTTGATGAAAGCATGTTAAACCAAGAGGAATCTCACATCATGGCAACGAGCAATATCCAAGAACCTCGTCTTGAACGAGCCAAAGCCTTGGGACAGACCCAAGCACTCCTGTCCTCATCTTGAACGAGCCAAAGCCATGGGACAGACCCAAGCACTCCGGTCCTCGTCTTGAATGAGCCAAAGCCTTAGGACAGACCCAAGCACTTCTATCCTCGTCTTGAACAAGCCAAAGCCTTGGGACAGACCCAAGCACTCCAGACCTCGTCTTGAACGAAGTCCACGTTATAAATGAGCATGAAAGCCTTGGAACAGAACCAAGCACTCCAGTTCTCGTCTTGAACGAGCAAAATCCTTGGGACAGACCCAGGCACAAAAGCTTTGAGACAGACACAAGAACAAAATTTTTGCCCGACAGACGAGCACTAAAAGCCTCATGCAGAAACGAGCATGGAGTAAAGACTTGTGCAGGAGACGAGCAATTTAAAGATATATGCTTGACTTCAAGTGAACAAGCAAAAACTTAGAAACAAGATTCTACATTGTCCTGAACGATGAACAAGAAATAGAGCGCCTTGATTGAGCTCAAGCTCACCCCTGCATCAACATTGTCGTGGTTACACACACAGGGAGGGACAAAATTCAACTTTATTATCACACTTGAAACAATGGTAGCAAACTCAATTTATAACGAGACGATCTGACCAGTCCACTAAGGATGTCTACACACTCTGGCTATCATTAATTCCTAGTCAGTCCGCTATGGGTACATGAACTCAGAACTTTTGTTACATGACTAAGCAAGCACAAAAAAGTCTTACAATTTATGCGATACAAGTCGATAAATCCGAGCAAATTAAAGTAATAACTTTCTTTCTCTTACTTCATGCGAGCAAGAAAGTTGGGGGGCCACTGAAAGGAATAACCCGAGGGCGGTTATGGGTCTTGCTCGGCTTAACCCAGATAGGCCATCACAGGCCTGCTACACCGAAAAAGCCCGCCTCGTCCCTACATGCAAACCGAACTCGTTTTAAAGAACTACATACCTCAGCTCGGTCCTAACGAGCTAAGGTCTAAAATCGGGTTTGCCCGGCTAAAACTGGATATGCCTTATGGGCCTTTATAAGTAAATCCCAGCTCGGTTTCTATGACCAACCCCCGAGCTGAGCTAAGGTAAGCTCTCGTCCCAGCTCGGTATGAACGAGCTGGACGGAGCACGGACTTCATCAAATGTCCTCTCAATTAGGCCACCAATATAGCCCACAGAACGAGCTCGGCTTAAACTTGATTCTACTCGATCCAACGAGCTAGATCGGGCAGGACCATGACGCCACCACCATGACTTCCAGAACCTCCCATATCAAGGGAAGCCCAGCCCATTGGGTAGACATGGCCCACAAGACTCCTTTAACCTAATATGGATAAGGATGAGCTAATGACATCATTAAAGATAAGGGGTGACCTCACCTTATCTAGAACTTGGAGAGCAAGCCAACCTTCCTCTACAAATAGGGGTCACAAACAATGAATTCAGGTTCAATCTCTTTCCCCTAGCTTTTTTCCTTATCAAGTTTTCTCTCTCAAGAACATCTAACTTATTCTCACGCCGGAGGTCCTTCACCGGTGAAGCCCCGGCCAAGTTCACGTTTTTTCGTCTTTTTCAGGTCTAGCAAGGCGTTCCAGATATCCAACCATGGATCCGGTATTATTGATCCCATTTTTGGCACGATCAGGTTTTTTCATTAAATGAAGGACTTAATTTATTATTAGAGTGTGCACGTTAAAGTGCTATAAATCGCAGTTGGTGGGGTTCAAACCCCTGACCTCTCGTTTAAAAAGATTACCGGATGCCGCTTTGAGCAAGAGGTTTTTGCTTAAAGGCTTTGGATAAGTTGAATGTGTGGTGACCATTCGACTGAGAATTTGGAGAGAGAGAGAGAGCAACGACTTAAAGGTGGACTCCATGAGTTGTGCATAAGTACATTCATGCCATGTGAAGATTTAATGTCACCTGATAAAAGTGGGGTAAGAATTGCAAACATTTTTTACTTTCTCATCCATATATCCTTTATATCAGAAGAGAATTGCAAACATTTTTGACCATGTGAAGATTTAAAGGTGGACTCCATGAGTTGTACATAAGTTTTAACATGATACAAGCAAACACGTAAGACGGGGGAATTCAAGGAAGAAGAGAATCAATCAGGGTTGAGAAATCAGAAATAATCTAATCAGAGAACTGAAAATAAAGGGAGATACTTTGAAGTAATCAGAAGTAAGGTTGTGATATCCCCCATCCCACATCGGAAATATGTGGGAATTGAGTGTGCTATATAGAAGGCTCATACACTCCTACTAAGCATCAAATCATCCATTGGACTTTTGGAGGCCTGTGATGGGCTGTGGTTGACCCAATTGAGGAGATGCTTGGTGGGCTAGTGTATGGTACCTATGTGGCGGGTTGGGTCTGCGGACTCGGGTCGTTACAAATGGTATCAGAGCGGAACCCCGGCCTTAAGGCTTGCGAGCTAGATCAGAGCGGAACCCCGGCCTTAAGGCTTGCGAGCTAGCCCGGGGGTACGATCTGGGGACGACAAGGGTTTGAGTGAGGGAGATTGTGATATCCCCCATCCCACATCAGAAATATGTGGGAATTGAGTGTGCTATATAGAAGGCCCATACACTCCTACTAAGTATCAAATCATCCATTGGACTTTTGGAGGCCTGTGATGGGCTGTGGTTGACCCAATTGAGGAGATGCTTGGTGGGCTAGTGTATGGTACCTATGTGGCGGGTCGGGTCTGCGGACTCGGGTCGTTACAAAGGTGATCAGAGAAATTAAAAGATAAGAAGATGCTTTACTTAGATGAGAGGGTGAACGTAAAAGCAATCAGAATCAATGAGGGTGATTTATGCTTTGCATAAATCATAAAGAAGGAATTGAGCTGAGAATAAAGGTCAAAGTTGTGACCAGCTAAGATACGCACTAACCATACTTTAATTTAACATGCTACAGCAATACAAGCAAGATAGAGGAATTGAATTACGAAGAGAAGCATAAAGAAATGTGGCATTTTGAAAAGAATGGATGAGAGGGTCAAGGGTAAAAGCAATCAGAAGTAAAATGCTGAGAGAAATGGCATTTTGAGATTTATGCTACCAAAACCAGAGGGCAATACTACAGTCTACCCCCCCCCCCCCCCCCCGTCCCATTTAGAGCGCAATATTACAGAATACTCACTCCGTCCCATACTCACTCCGTCCCATTTTAAGAATCCAAGATTTCCCAAATGGGTGTCCCACTTTAAGAGTCAAAATCCAAAAAATGAAAGTCTTTAACACTTCTTTATTCAATGGGTATTCAAGGTCTCACATGTTATACTCACAACAACATTTAAACTTGAACACTTTACCACACAAGTTTTCTTGTTTAGGTTTGAGAACTTTTATACTCTCTCTGTTCCTAAATGAGTGTCCATTTTCAGGAAAAAAAATTCGCAAAATGAGTATCCATTTTGATCATAACTATGTCCTTAAATGTTTTTTTTTTTTTCGATTTTTTTTCACCGGTCTCTTTATACATGGAAAAACTAAATGTTCATAAAAAGGATTACAAGATTATATATGAAGTTTGCCACCAAATTATAAAAAAAATTATGTCTCTTAAAATGAAGTTTGGACACTCATTTAGTAACAGAGGTAGTATAAAAACAACCTTACTTTGCAAAAAAAAAAAAAATGGCGTTGCCTGGCACATGGGTCCCCCTGCTTATAACTTTTACTTTCTCTTCATTTCCCTGTTTTGGTTTTTTTCTCACTTTCTTCCAGTTTGCTTGTTGTGTTACTTCTCTTATTAAATAAAGAGTTGGTTTTTGGGGAAACTAGTTCATCCATAAGTTATAAAAAGCCATGTTTTTTAACCCTAAAAGGCTTAAACACTAAACCTTAAACTCTAAACTTTAACCCCTATAAAAATAGGACTTTTTATAACTTATGTAGAAACTAGTTTCCCCAAAATTTTCTCTTAAATAAAAGTAAAAGTAAAAAAAATGAAATACTTCAAAAGAGAATTGATTTTTAGTGTTAGTGGGTTAGCTCGGCCCATTTTGAAACAAATCTCAAAAAAAAAAAAAAAAACATGCCCTACCACAAATCTGTCTCAGCTTTTTCTTCTGTCTCAGCCTTTTCTTTTCTAGGAGAAAAGACGAAATTGCCCAACAATCAACATACATTCCGTTTGAGCGCCAATTCACACGATGCTGCTTTTATATATAGTAAGATAAGATAAGATAAGATAAGATAAGATAAGATAAGACTAGATAACTTTAAAAGAATAATAAATAATAGTTCCATTAAGGGAACCGACAGAACCGGCGGGTAGAACCGGAACTGGGAGCCGGCGAGAACCGGGAACCGTCGGAACCGGGAACCGAACGGAACCGAGAACCGGATTGAAACGGTTCGAATACGAATCCAACATATTCAGAACCGAGGAACCGGCGGAACCGGAAACCGAGAGCCGGAACCGAGAACTGGGAACCGGGAACCGAACGGTTCTCTGTATTAGAGGAGTTTAAAGTTGTTTGATCATTATGGTAGGTTGGCTGCTAGCTAATATATATAGTGATATACACTCCCTCCGTCCCAAAATACTTGTAGTTCTAGGATTTTAACACAAATTAAGAAAAAAAATTAATACATGTGTAATGGACTATATTACTCTTGGAACATTTCAAGTATCAAGACAATTTAATACTTTTACAATGACAGCACTATCATAAATAAGGGTATATTTGATAAACAATGTCAAAAATGTATAGATAATAGCAAAACTACAAATATTTTGGGACAAACTTCAACTCCTTAAACTACAAGTATTTTAAAATGACGGGAGTATTACATTTTTTTAAACTACAAATATTTTGGGACGGAGGGAGTATTACATACTTATTAGATGGTGAGATGGAACCGGTGGAACCGTCGGAACCGGAACCGGAACCGGCGGATAGAACCGGGAACCGGGAACGGGATTAATATGATTTGAATATGGTTCCGGCCATTTGGGAATCGGGAACCGGAACCGTTTGGACATGTCTAATGTGAACACGACGAGGGCCAAATAAATATGCCCGTGAACTTAAGGGTCACATTCACGTACTCTCTTGGCAAACAATAAAGTTACGAAAAATTGTTGCAATATAGTATAGTTTACAAAATAAGACGTCATAATTATGTTAGAAATTTTAATTAAAGTGTGACACGTCCACACTCGATGTAACATATAAAATATCTTCACCTCATTTTATATGCATCATTTTGTGATATTTTTTTTTGTAATCCTAGCATTGCCATTCTCTCATAGTATGTTCATTTCTCCGACTATATGTCCTTACATCCATGTTTCTTTACAACATAACTTTGACATGAGCCTATTAGATGATACTCCCTCCGTCCCAGTTTAAGGTTTCTTACTTTCCTTTTTGGTCTGTCTCAGTTTATAGTTCTTAGTTGTTTTATTCCATAAATGAAAAAGAATGAATAGTGTTTTGGAAAATCTTACCCTCAAAAAGTTCATTTAATTACAAAAAAACCATTACTTACCTAACTTACTTTCACTCACTTGCTTTATAAATAGTGTTTTGGACATTTATATCCTTCAATTTCTACTTTTGGTTGACTCATTTCTATTGTTTTTGCTTTAATTTCTTAATAAGCGTGAGTAACTCGTAGAATTCCAAATACACATTGGTGCGTTGTGCGAATGGCATTTGACTATGCTATTATATTAAATGTCTTGAAATGTACATTGAACATTCAAAAATTTACTCTCTCCGTCCCAGAGTAAGAGTCCTAGTTTCTATTTTGATACGTCCTAGAGTAAGAGCCCCTTTCCTAAAATGGCAAAGAATACTTACTATTCATCCCACTCATTCTCTCCTACTTTACTTTTATACTCACAACACCAATCAACTTACCATTCACACACATACTTTACTTCTACCATTTCTTAATCTCCATGCAAATGGGAGGTATGACTCTTGCTCCGAGACGGAGGGAATATTAATTTTGGCAAATGTGCATTGCGCCTTAAAATTTTGCATAACTTCTTGAAAGTTGATCCAAATTGAGTGGCCTTAATATTAGATTTACTTGTTAGTAACCAGTCATTGCTCGATGGAAGCATTAAATATAAGTGAAAAAATACATATATAAAATGCATTGAAAGTAAGGGAATGACTATTGCCATTACATCTTTTGCTAAGAAGAAGAGGCGTGTAAATGACATTACGATTTACGGGAATGGTAAGAGTGTGAAGGCTATGGTTGTTGATGAGTGTGATTCGACTATGGGGTGCGACGGTGATCATGATTATCAACCACCGTGTCCGAATAATATTGTGGATGGGTCCGAGGCGGTTTGGAGAGCGTTGGGAGTGCCATCGAGTCGGGATGAATTGGAAATATAATGGGCTGATGCTTGATTAAGTAATTAATTGATAGAAGTTTGGATGTTTAAGACAATGCTAAGTTTGATATTATTGTTCTTTTTTTTCTTTTTTTCCTGTGTAATACCCCCACCATCCCAAAAAGATTGCCCCTTTTGTTTTTTTGTTAATTTAAGTAAACTTCAATGAACAAGATATTTCATAATCTTAGTGAAATTTTAAAAATAGTTATTTGATTGTATTATCACAGGTCCATAAGTACTCCCTCCGTCTCGGAGTAAAAGTTCTACTCCCTCTGTCCCTAAATGAGTGTCCAAATTTCATTTTAAGGGACACTGAAAATCTCAACTTTTTGAACAATTTGGTAACAACGATTCATATATAATCTTGTAATCTCCTTTCTAAACCTTTAGTTTTGCACATATAAAGAAACCGGTGAAATTTTTTTCGAAAAAAAACGTTTAGGGAGAAAGTTATGTTCAAAAAAGACACTCATTTAGGGACAAAGATTTCTTGAAAATGGACACTCATTTAGGGATAGAGGGAGTATTTTTTAATTTTGGTACGTCCTAGAGTAAAAGTTCTCTTTTCTAAAATGGCAAAGAATCTTTACTATTCATCTCACTCATTCTATCTCCTACTTTACTTTTATACTCACAACACCAATCAATTTACTATTCCATCTCACTCATTCTCTCTCATATTTTACTTTTACACTCACAACACTTAATTTACTTCCACTGTTTCTTAATCTCTGTGCAAATAGGAGGTATGACTCTTACTTAAGAACGAAGGGAGCAATATTTTAGGATTATTGATATTTATATAATGTTGGTCAAAGTTGAATACCAAAAATTAAATGTGACTTATTTTTCTTGAATAAAGAGAGGGAATATATTATAGAGAAAAGATGTAAAAAAGGTATTTCGTTCGTCTCAAAGTAAGAGCAATACTCTCTCCGTCCCATTTTAAGAGTAAAAAATGGGTGGGTTTAAGAATTAAGAAAAAAAGTGATGTATTGTGAGTGTTTGATAGTTGGGTGTGAGAGTGGGTAGAGAAGAGTTAGTGGATAATTATTGTGAGTATAACATGTAGGCCCCACTTTCCATTTTAAGATTTTGACTCTTAAAATGGGACACCCTTTTAGGAAATTTTTGACTCTTAAAATGAGACGGAGGGAGTACTTTCTATTTTTGCTGCGTCCCAGAGTAAGAGCTCATTTCCTAGAATGACAAAGAATCTTTACTATTCATCCCATTCATTTTCTTTCATACTCCCTTCGTCCCTCTTTAACTTACAAAAAATGAGTTGGGCACATTAACTAAGGAAAAAGTGAAAAAGATGATGTGTTGTGAGTGTAGATGGTTGGGTAAAAGAGAGAAAGTGGGATGGAGAATAGTTAGTGGATAATTGTTTGTGAGTATGATAAGTGGGTCCCACTATTTTAAAAGCATTAAAACATTTCCATTTTAAGATTTTGTAAGTTAAAGTGAGACAACTAAATGGGTAATTTTTGTAGATTAAAGAGGGCCGGAGGGAGTACTTTACTTTATTTACAACACCAATCAACTTATTATTCCCTCCCACTTATTCTCTCTCTTACTTTATCTTTACACTCACAACAGTTACTTTACTTCCACCATTTTTTAATCTCTGTGCAAAAAGGAGATAAGTCTTTTTTTAGTTGGGGACGGAGGGAGTAGTTGCTAGTAGTGGCTGATTGTGACTTGTGTGTGGTTTAGTGTTTAAAGGCATTGGATTTTTTATTTTTATTTTTTCCAAATTGGTTTTTTTGTTTTTTATTAAATGAAAGACTTAATTTATTATAAAAAGAGATAATTGCAAAATAAACCCTATACAAGTTTATTCATTGCAATTTAAATCTTGTACAAACAATAATTGCGTAAAAAACCTTGTACAAGAAATTTGGTTGCAATTTAAACCTTCATCCAGTTAGTCGTTAAAAAAAAAGTTTAAAATGTGCACTTACACCCCCTTAAAGTTTACGTAAATTGTAATGTTCCTCCAAAAATATTTATTATTATTATTATTATTATATTCTCATACTAATTAAAAGTTATTAAACTATAACTATTAAAAACTTGAGTAAACACATCCACAAATTCTAAACATTTTAAAGCCAACTCTAATAGATTGATTTTTTTTTAATTTAACTTTTAATTTCTAATTATGTCTACGTTTTATGAAATTTAATTATAGAATTTACAAGATAAATGTACGTCATATTTAAAAATTAAATAATAACATTTAAAATATTAATAAAATATTAGTCGTAGTAAGAAAGTAAGATATATTTAAAAAAATGATTCAATTCCAAAAGAGTTCTCATTCACATTTTTTTTTAAAGTAATACAACTTTAAAATCAATATGATTTTACATAGAAATTTAAACACACAAAATTCAAAAATAAAATAACCCCACTCATATTATAATTCTCTCTTCTTTTCCTCCATTTTGATTCAACCACATCAAACTCCTAAAAAGATTTGAATTATAAAGTCATATTGTTTGTTTGAAGTTCAAAATTTTGTTGGAGGAAAGGAGAGGGTTATGATTGTGAATTACTCTGGAAGAAGAGAGTAGATGATTTTTATTATGTTGAAGGTGCTAGATATTTTTGTAAATTTTATGTGTTGAACTTCTCAGTAAAGTTTTATTATTTTTCTTTTTAAATTTTGTGAGTGAGTCAATTTTTTTAGAGTTAAATCACTTTTTCTTTAAAATTTATTTAATAATTTCTAACTATGACTTACATGTTATAATTATTTAATTATATTTTATTTCTAAGTATGACCAATATCTATCTTGTAAATTCTATAATTTAAATTTTGCAAAATATTAGTTATTATAATAAGAAATTAAAAATAAACTCTAAATAACAAGTCATCTCTATTTGCGTTGACTTATAAAATTAGAAAATTATGAATGTGTTGAGTCAATATCTTAATATTTCATTTTTTAATAACTTTTCAATTAATTAGAGAATAAAAAATCAAATAAAGTGATCTTTTGGAGGAATAATATGTAATAAGATAAACTTTAGGTGTGTAAATGCATTTTTATAACTTATTTTTTAACGACTAACTGGATGAAGGTTTAAATTGCAACAAAATTCTTTGTACAAAGTTTTTTACGTAATTATTATTAGTACAAGGTTTAAATTGCAATGAATAAACTTGTACAAGGTTTATTTTGCAATTATCTCTTATAAAAATGTGAACTTTAAAAAATGCTAGAAGTTGCTTAGTCATAGGATAAGTTGAGTGTGTGGTTTCCGTGTGACTGAAAATTTGGAGAGAGAGTGAGAGAGAGCGCAACGACTTAAAAGGTGGACTCCATAGTTGTATTCATGCCATGTGAAAATTTAATGTCACCTGACAAAGTGGGCCAAGAATTGCAACCATTTTTGACTTTCTCATCCATATATTCTATTCGTATTTTTTCTTGAATCCAATACAAGGGTAACAAGTGTCCACAAATAATTACAATCTATCATTATCTTTACTAGAGTAACTTTAAAAGAATAATAAATAATAGTTCTATTAAAAGAATTATTTATTATTAATATATTAATTTAATTGAATATGTAATTCATTATATTTATCATGCAATACTTAATAATAGGTAAAATATTTTTTGTAAAATAATAATAATATTTATTATATAAATGAGTAGGAAATTAGAAAATATAATAGGGTATAGTAAAAAGTAGGAGAGAGAAACTGATGACTTTTATCATGAATGAGGGTAAAAAAATTAAAGTTATGATGATTGATGACTTATAATTTAGAGCTGATGTGGAAGAGGGAGGGAAGACTCAGAACCGCTCCACCGAGTTAGCTCCATCTCTCCACCCAACAGCTCCGACTTTGGTATTTTTCACTGAAAAAGAGACAATAATTGTGCAAATAGAAATTCCCGTTTTTTCCGACTCCTAGTTCAATTGGCTCACCCAAACAAACCAGCTCCCTGTCTTTTCATTTCTCTCACTTCTGAATACTTGTCATCCTTGATTGCTTCTCTTCTTCCTTGCCATCTTCTCTCTCACAATGGCTGAAATATTTCTGTCTCCGTTAGTGTCGCTGCTGATGGAAAACTTGGCCGCTCTCGGCAAGTCCCTCATCGACTTAGGCGGAACTGATCGCAAGGTCAATAAATTGATTAATATGCTGGAGAGGATTCAGGCGGTGCTGGAGGACGCAGAAAACAAGCAGTTCACTGAGAAGCCTATTCAGCTGTGGCTGAAAGATTTTCAGAAACTGGCTTATGACATCGAGGACGTCGTAGATGATTTGGCCACTGAAGTTGGTCGTCGTCGCCAGATGATGGCAGAATCAAGCCGATCCCGTAAGTGGCGTAAGTTTGTCTATAATTTTAAAGCTGTTAGCTTCAGTTATGATATGAATCGCAAGATTGGCGAGATCTCTAAAAGTTTGAAAGAACTTGATGATCAAAAGAATATTATGGAGCTGAAAAAGTTGGTTGGTGGGAAATCTGAAAAGCCAGGAGATCAGAGGCTTCCACAAGGGTCCGTGATGGATACTCGTGTTTATGGCAGAGATGAAGAAATCAGTGCAATTCTCGCATTGTTGCTCGAGGACAGAGCGAATGATCACGATGGCAGCCACTTTCGCGTCATCTCCATTGTGGGAATGGGCGGTATTGGTAAAACAACTATGGCTAATTCCCTATACAACAATGAGCAAGTGAAAGATTTCTTTCCTGAGAGAGCGTGGGTGTATGTTCTTGAAAATTTTGATGTTCTCAAGGTAAGCAAGATGATATATGAGCAGGTGTATAAGACGAGCTGCGAGTTCACTGATTTGGATATGGTTCAAGTGAAGCTAAGGGAGAAGCTGTCCAAGAATAAATTTCTTCTTGTTTTGGATGATGTTTGGGATCAAGACTATGAAAAATGGGATAGTCTATCCGCTCCTTTTCATGCTGGTCCACCCGGAAGCACTATAATAGTCACTACTCGCGACAACAGGATTGCAAAAACTATGGGTTCTAATTACTCAAACGAACTCCGTGAGTTGAAGGAGCTATCAGAAGGTGATTGTCTCTCTCTATTAGCTCAACATGCCTTGCAAAGACCAAATTTTGATGGGCATCCAGATTTGAAAAAAGTTGGAGAGGTGATAGCAAAGAGATGCAAAGGCTTGCCTTTGGCAGCAAAGTCACTGGGAGGCCTCCTCCGCGCTAAACAGAGCCCAAACCAGTGGGTAGAAGTTTCAACTAGCAACATATGGGAGTTACCAAGCAATGGCATTATCCCTGCTCTAAGGCTAAGCTATCATCATCTTCCTCCAGATTTGAAGCCTTTGTTTGTATATTGCTCATTGTTTCCAAAGGGCTACGAGTTCGACAACCAGGAGTTAATTATGTTATGGATGGCGCAAGGTTTCTTGAAGCAATCATCCGGAGAGCAGAAGCAGATGGAAGAGTTGGGCTGTGAGTATTTTGATGAGCTGCTATCAAGGTCATTTTTCCAACTTTCAAGTGGAAATAAATCAAGGTATCTGATGCATGATCTTAATAATGACCTAGCTCAATTTGTTTCTGGCCTAACATATCTTAGGTTGGATGACGAAATAGTGAGTAATGAGCAGCACAATATTTTTGAGGAGGCACGGCACGCATCATTCATTTCCCACGGACATGCTGATTTCAACAAATTCAGGGCTCTTAATGCAGCTCCGTGTCTCCGTACTTTTTTACCAATACATGAAAAGTCTAGCCATCGTTCTCTCTTAAGTGGTCTGGTATTAAAAGACTTTCCAAGGTTACTGTGCTTACGAGCACTGTCTTTTAATGGCTATTGCATAAGTGAGGTTCCGAAAGTGATAGGACATTTGAATCACCTCCGATATCTTGATTTCTCCGAAACTGACATAAAAGAGTTGCCGGAATCTGTTTGTGGCCTCTACAATTTGCAAACACTATTGTTACATGGATGCAAGGATCTTGTTCAGTTGCCCTCAAGCACTCAGAAGTTAATCAATCTGCGTCATCTCGATATCTCTAATACTGACAGTCTAAAAGAGACGCCAAAGTGCATTGGTATGCTGAGTCGCCTTCGCACATTGCCAGAGTTTATTGTTGTTACGAGTGATGGGCATAAAATATCAGAGTTGAAGAGCCTACACCATCTCCAAGGAACACTGTCCATACATGGGATACAAAATGTTGTGAATGTACAAGATTCTGTGGAGGCAAACCTATCGCGTAAGGAAGGTCTTTCTCAGTTGGTGATGAATTGGGATAGAAAGTTTAATGATACTCGAGAAAAAGGAATTGACTTTGAAGTTCTTGATGCACTAAAGCCTTCAACAAGATTGGAAAGTCTGGAAATTCAATTCTATGGAGGCCAGAATTTTCCTAGTTGGGTTGGGGATCACTCATTCGATAATATGGTGAAAGTGAGACTGAGTGGCCGCAAAAGTTGCACATATTTACCTCCACTAGGACAACTAACTTCACTCAAAGAATTGTTTATTGAAAGGATGGATGGGGTGAAAATTGTGGGTCCAGAGTTTATTGGAGCTGGCTTTCGTCATCCTTATGCTTTCCAGTCACTTGAAGTTTTAAGCTTTGACGATATGGTTGGTTGGGAGGAATGGTCCGTTATTTTTAGTAATGGCGATGGGAATTTTAAAGGAGCCTTCCCATGCCTTCAGGAGCTGAGCATGTCAAGATGTATGAAATTGAACAAGATTTCAGTTGCAAAAATTCCATCCCTTGAATCGTTACGTATAAATGGTTGTAGCGAGATGGTTCTAAGGAGTATGGTTGTGGTTGGCTCTGTGAAGAAGTTAATTATTTTGGATATCTCAGGGCTGAGTAAACTAGATGAAGGGATTATTGGGTGTTTGGGAGAAGTTGAGAATCTAATTGTTTATGGATGTAAGCAGCTGAGATATTTGTGGGAAGAAGAAGTTGCATGTCAGGTACTTGAGAAATTGAAATCGCTGGAGGTAAATTACTGTGAACAAGTTGAATCATTGGGAGATAAAGAGCAACTGCTGCCTCACAATCTTGAGAGTCTGGAATTGTGGCTTTGTGATAAGCTTGAGAAGATGCCGAATTGGCAAAACAACCTCACGTCTCTGAGGGAATTGGAGATTGTGAATTGCGAGAAGCTGGAAGACGACTTGGGATCAACAACTTATGAATTTTCTAATCTAAAGCGGGTTAGAATTGATGGATTTAACTGCATTTAATTATTTATTTTTCCAAACCATTGTGGCTTCCTGTGTGTCGATCCCCAAAGTGAGAAACAGCTCCTTTTTATCAACACCATTTCTTACTTGGGCCCACCACCAATTCAGTCCTTTGTAACCGTTTTTTTGCTTCTTCTTTCTTTCTTTTTCTTTTTAAAATTTTTTCCTTCTTTGTTTGTGGGTCCATTTTAGAAACCATACTAGCATTAACCATTGTAGAGAATAAGGATAGAAATAATGAAAATGTTTTTTGATGATGTTTTTTTTTTTTTTTTTTTAAATTGGGTTTTTTATTTCATTAATGATAGCGTTTTTTTTTGATGTTTTTTGATGATGTGGAGGTCAGTTGGTATGTAATAAAACTTATAATGACATCTACCATTGTGGATGCTCTCACTGGCCCAAAATATCCCACATCCCACCCGTGGAGATAGATAATCAATGAATATGGGGATGGTAACCTTCTAAATCCTTACTCCTTCCGTTTCAAAATATATTTTTTTCTATCAATTATACCCCTATCAGTTATTGTGATGTACTCCTTCTGGTTCAAAATAATTATCACTTTTGATCAAACAGATGTAAGTTTGACCAATAAATTTAAACAAAAAATAATGATCCTAATAAAAATCTAAAAATTGTTATTAAAAGTATTATTAATTATAATACAATGACAAATTTATATTTTTATTAGCATCATTATTTTTTATTTAAATTATTGATCAAAGTTATATCTGATTGACCAAAAGCGATACTTATTTTGAACCAGAGGGGGTATATCTTGTGCAAGCATTTAATCACCTAGGAAATTAGATCATTTTAAGGGTAATTGAGTCTTTTTTTAACATGCATTCATTACACTTTTTAATATGTGTGAAATAACCTAAAACGACAATTATTTTGAAACGAAGGAAGTATTCAAGTATGGCTCTTTACTATTGCAATTGTTATTACATTTTTACTCGAGTCATCATACCTACTTGTATCATACATGTACTGGGTTTGTGTATTATTAATTATATATGCAAAGTTTAGTTTATCTATGCAAATATATCTATTAAGTCTTTGTTTTTGGTAACTACTGGAATAGGCTGCTAATACAGTAATTATTTATTTTTACTTTTTTATTATTATGCCATTTCCTGACCATTCTCCTTTCCTGAATGTTATCACTCTCCTAGATCTATTGCAGCATAGCAAATGTGATTATTGATTCCCTGGAATTGTGAGTTATATGAAGCACTCTTTCAACGAATGATAAGGTAATTACGACCATATTGTAAAGCATTCAGATATTCAGTCAACACATAATCCGGCCCCTTAGCATTTTGTTATAGTTGTTACATATTTTGTTATATCTTTATTTTGATTTTCAAATATTGTTGATATCTTTTGTATAAAATAGGAGATTATGTATATCTTTACCTAGAGGAAACCCTAGTCCTACTTGTATATAAAGAGTTACTGAGTTAATGAAAAATCATCTTTTGCCAATTCTTTCATGGTACTAGAGCCCTAATCGATCCAAACCCTACTACCTCATTTTTTCGGCAGCCTCCCTTCTCTCACCATGGCAGACAACGGCTCCTCCTCCTCCAACCTCCCCAATCCAGCCGACCCCAGCAACCCTCTCATCCTTGTCAATCTTTCCAACTGCAAAACTCTCTCACCTCTCACCTATACCTTGCCTGGGCATCCCAACTCACCTCCATCCTCTTCGGCTTAGACTTACTCAAATATGTCGACGGCACCTATCCCACCCCACCCGAAACCATCACCAAAGATGCTAAAGAAATCGCCAACCCCGCTCACACAACCTGGCATAGGCAAGATCACCTCATTCTCGGGGCTCTTCTTGGTACTCTTGACACCGCCGTTGCACCCCTTGTCTACCGAGCCAAAACCTCTAATGAAGCATGGACAATCCTTCAAACAACCTACGCCAATCCATCTCGTGGCCACATCCTTCAACTCAAAGACCATCTTGCCTCTATTACTAAATCATCCCTCTCCATTACTGACTACATGCAATCCATCAAAACCTGTACCGACAAACTTGCCATCCTTGGCTGAAAGTCCAGGAATAGGACTATCTCCATTAACGGCTAGGTGCGCTGACTTTCCTGTGCCCTTCATCTTGCCTCCCCCTTTTACTCCATCTGCACTGTTCTTCTTCCGTCCCTCCGGATACCCTATAATTTCGTAGCAATTCTCAACTGTATGATAGAACTTCCCACAATGGCTGCATTTTGGTTTCTCTTTTGGTCCACCTTTCCCTTCTTCTTTGTACTGACGCAGGGTCTGCCCGAGGGGGGGGGGGGGGGGGGCAGGTGGGGCGCCCGCCTAGGGCCCTTGGCCGTATATACACATACACATACACGTATACACACACATATATTATCTTTATTCAAGAAATAATAGAAACAAAATTATCACTAATTTTTTCTTTAAAAAAAATATAAAAAAATAAGCTGACACATTTTATTAGTTCATTTTTTAAGAAACAGAGGCCCCAAGAAAAAATATACACAAAAAAAAAGAGGCCTATTTTATTTGAGAAAAAAAAAAAAAAGAAGCAACCAAACCCCACTACGCATATAATTTTTAAGTCCTTCATTTTTCCTCATTCATATTATATTTGAGCCCTTATACTTTGTTACTTCACGTTTTTAATAGTTTTGTTATACTCGCATGACATCATAAAATGTCTTATTTGACTATTAAAATAAATGTTGATATATTTTCCTTTCATTCATTATCCTTAATGGGAGTAAGAATTACATTTGTAGCAAATGACTATTTAAGCATTTTTGTGTTTTAATTTAGGAATTTCACTTATTTTAATAACTCAAAGAATTTTTTTTTTATTTTTTTTTTTGTGAATAATATAAGTTGAAATAAAAACATATTTATAAGACATGGATATGTATAATCTTCTGTGGAGTATTTTTTTTTAGTCCTCATATTCATATTATATTATTATATTTTTGGTGACCATAATTTAATCTTATATTTGCAAGAGTTTTTATGACTCTTTCATAATATATATCTATAATATGTTCATTTGCAAATTTTGGGACATTATATATACATTTTTTTAATCATATTTTTGTTGTACATATTTTTTATTTTAGAATTTTAATGGGTTATATATATTTTGTTACTATTATTTATAAAAAAAATGTAGGTTTGATTATAACCTTTAATTTATCTGTTACTCCGTATTACGCTAAGTTCAATCAATTGATCTTACAATTATTTTATACTTCAATACAAACTAAAAGTACAAGCTAACAAAAAACAAAAAATTGCTACTAAAAACAGGAGTTTTGAGAAGATAAAAATGATTTATAAAGGGCGAATCATTGTTTCAAAAAGAGAAAAGGCCTCTCATTGAACTTTGCCCAGGCCCTCAAAAAGCTAGGAACGGCCCTGTACTGACGTAGGCCTACATTGACCTGAAAAGCTTTTGCTTCTATGCTCATTTTTCCAGCGACTGATATTTGCTTTTGTCGCTCGTCTTCCGAAACAAGATGGTAGGCTGTCCCGAGAGAAACCACCGGTTGGTAGTTAAGATTTGCGTCTTAACCGTGCCGACACCCTCATCCAGACCCATCAAGAATTCATACAAATATTCTTTCTCCTTCATCTTTGCTAACTGTTTTGAGATATCGCAAGTGCACCCACCACACTTGCACTTTGGAGTTGGCGAAATTGCTTGTATCTCATCCCATAGCGCCTTAAGTTTCGTGTAATATGATGACACGGAGAGTTTCTCCTGTCGAGTGAGGGATATCTCACGCTTCAATTCATACGCTCTTGGGGCACTCTCATTCCCAAAGCGTTCACATAGATCCTCCCAGATTTCTTGTGCTGTTGTAGCGTGTTTGACGCTATTACGAATATCCTTTTCCATGGAGCTGTGTAACCACCCTTTCACCATGGCGTTGCATCGTCTCCACAATAATAAATCTGTCGCGCCTTCCTTAGGGGCTGGAATCGTTCCATCAACGAAACCAAAGTTGTTTTTCGCAAACAAGGCATTACTCATTTCGTCTGCCCAATCCGCGTAATTCCCATCGCGAAGAAGATCGCTGACAAATACAATATTAGGACTGTCAGAAGCCGAGATATAGTAGGGTGACATTACATCCACTGTGACTCCACCAACGGTGTTGCTTGCCACTTTACTCCTACTGTCTTCAGCCATTGATGAGTTTAATAAGAGAAAATAAAAAGGTTTGCGGTGATAAAACATAAACTTTCAGCATTGTCCAAAACCAAGGAATGGTCAGTACATGGCCCAAGAATCGTAACAGCCACATCATAATTCATGTATCTTGTTTGCTGAATGTATTCTTATCTATTGTATTAAATTAGTCTAATTCTTATCCATTGTATTAATGTATAGTCAAAGGATAAATGTATATATAGGGAGGCTTCCCTTGTTGCATCCGAATCAAGTTTGCAAGCTCCAACGAGCAATTTATGGACTTAAACAATCACCACGGGCATGGTTTCAGCGATTGCATGAATTTTTATTAACATTGGGATTCTTCAATAGTAAGTCTGATACCTCACTTTTTATTAGACATTCTCGTTAGGCGTCAATAGCTATTCTTATTTACGTTGATGACATAATTGTGACGGGTTCTTCTGCCTCAGTCGTCTCTAGTGTCATTAATCAAATTTGCAGCACCTTTGATAGCCGACGCCTCGGTCCTTTGAGTTATTTTCTCGGGATAGAGGCATCTCGATCTTCGTCTGTACTCACTCTAAGTCAGTCTCGATATGCAGCGGATTTGCTTCAAAAGTTTAATATGGAAGGTTGTAAGCCAGCCCCTACCCCTCTCGTTCCCGGGTGTCATTTATCTGCTAACGAAGGTGATCCTTTAACTGATGTTACCACATATCGCAGAATGGTTGGAGCTCTACAATATTTCACTACTAGAAAAATAGAATTCTGAAACGGACATTTTCGTTGCCATTTAGCCAAAGTCGTTGCTAATTTGATAAATGGCAACGACTTTGGTCGTCCCCAATTTCTCGTCGCTGTCCGGTACCAAACGTGGTCGTGGCCGAATAGCATCGGAAAAGTCGTTGCTAAACTAGGAAAAGTCGTTGCCATTTTGCGTTGTCAACTGACAAAAATTGGCAACGACCAAGTCGTTGCGAAATTTTAGAAATAGGAACGACCAAGTCGTTGCCAAATTTTAAAAAGTCCATTGCCATTTTTTTCTTTTCAATTAAAAAGAAATCTGCAATTATATATTTTAATATATAATTGCAAAATAAATAATTATTGCCAACTTTTATGACTAATTTTATCCATTAATTTAAACTCTTTTGTTATTTATGTATTAATCTATTCCCAAAACGATTGCAAGTTCATAATTCTCCGGCACAACTATCGCCTACCACCATCATCAGCCCACCACCGTCCACCACCACCGCCATCGGCCTAGCTCTAACCCGCCACCACAGACCACCATTGTCTTCATCATCAACATGAACATTTCCCACCACTTTCATCCCTGCCAACACCAAAGATCAATTGAAATATCTAATCAAAAATCAAAAGTAACAAAAATCAGATAACAAACTTAAGAACTCACAAACACATCACACACACCAGATCTACACACACAAACGAACACACATCACACGCGCCAGATCTGTAGACACACACGAATACAAGCACGAACACACACACACACCAGAGCTACACACACAAACACACAGATCCCTGTAGAAAGAGAGAAAGAAAGCTATCTTGAGAGAGAGAGAGAGAGAAATCGAGAGAGGGAGAGAAATCGAGTGAGAGAGGGAGAAAAATGTGAGAGACTTACCTGAATAAGGAGGCGGCGACTCGGCGGTGATGTAGGTGGAGACGTTTTCTATGGAGCGACGAAGATGGGAATCGGAAGAAGAAGTGGGAAGGGGAAGAGGTGGCTGGGCGACGGCGGGGACATGGCGGGAGGTCGGCGGCGTGAAGGTTTGGAGATAGAGAGGGGGGGAGGATTTTGGCAGCCTAGAAGAATAATGAAAAGAAGAGGGGATGATATGTTTCTATGGTTTTTTGGGAGTTAAATGTGAGCCTTTGATAGTTTCTAATCAACGGTTGTGATGAGTACTTGAAAGCATTGTGGTGATCCATGTGAATCATTAGTAGCCAATGAGAGTGACATATGACATGAAGTAGTATAAATTAATTACCATCCATACGTTTTTTTAAAAAAATACTATCCATTTAATTGCAAAATGACCATGGAATTGTTTGCTACTCTCTCTCTTTCTTATTTTAAACTTTAAAGTCAAAGTAAAATTTGTCAACTTTATTGCACTTTGATTGTTAATTTAGAGAAAATTTAATTATTCTATTGAAAAACTGAAAATTATTAACGAGAGTATTAATAATAATGAATCAAAAACAATTTTCAAAATTTTATTAAGATAATTAATTATTTTATAAGTGTTTAGTCAAAGTATAATTAAGTTGACTAATTTCGCTTTGACTTTGAAGTTTAAAATGGGACAGAGGAAGTATGTCATTTTAGAGTTAATTTTTGTTCCAGAATACTTGACGTTTTACTATTATCAAGAAATATATACTCTTGTTTACCTATTATAAAGTGAATTATCATATATCAAACAATAAAAATGTTTCTTAATATATAAATGATTTTTTAATTAAAAATTATAGTAAAGTAGCACAATTAAAAATCTGGCTATCCAATTTATGAATGTGAACTAATATTAGGATAAATAATCATTTTAGAAGTTAACTACTATCTATTACTTGCATGACGTTTACAAACGCTACCAATTACCACCACCGCGGCCACTTACCACCAATCAACCACCACCATTCCTCCACTATTGTCATCACCTCACCACCATATCCCACTACCACTATCAATATAAGCGCCACCAACTCGATGACACCATAAACACCACTTCGGTACTAATTCACCGCAACACCACTACCATTACCACCAACACCTCACCACCACAATTACGACCATCAACACCACTCGTACCACCACCACTACCAGTTCACTTACACCACTTCATCAAAATTTCACCGCACCACCACAACCCTCACTATTAACCATCACCACCATACCACCACACCCACAAACATTTATTCGCCACAACCACCAAGAATATCAAAAAACATAAATCATTAATTATGCCTTATACTAAGGGTTATAAGTTATTTCATTTAATATTATAAGGTTAGTTAAATAATGATAATCATCTAATTAATAAATTATTATTTTTGTAATTATTTAATATAATATTTAATAAATATCTAGTTTAATATCATAAATAAATGAAAATAAATAGTATATTAATAGTTAATTGATTTAATTGAGTTCACAAATTATTATTTTTAATTTATGTTTATTTTTCTAATATTAATTATTAATTAATAATTAACATTTATTTTAATTAAAATGATTGAAATTTTGAATTTCAAATTTCTCCTCAAATTTCGAATTCCCACTAAAATTTAGTGACGACCATTTCGTTGCCAATTTCATTTTCCGTCCCCATATCAAAATTTAGCAACGACCAAGTCGTTGGCATTCTTTAAAAAAATTATCAACGACCAAGTCGTTGCCAAATCATGTGTAAGTCTAGGGATGGCAACGGGTCGGGTTCGGGTCGGGTTTCATCAAAACCGAACCCGACCCTAATGGCAAAAGGTGTGACCCGAACCCGACCCGACTCGAAGACAAGGAAACCCGAACCCGACCCGAAGCATACAAAATTATAAAATTTTTAACTCATATTTGCTTGGGCCCAATCTATGTATAAGCTTAAATTTTAATTAGTTATAGAAATTAGTTTAAAATCATCAAACCTCACTAAAAAACAACTATAAAAATAAATTGCACAACATATGATATGATTAACTAACATAATATCTTGACTTTGTACATAAGGGTGCGGGTCGGGTCGGATCACGGCGGGTCAATATCAAAACCCGAACCCGACCCTAACCCGCTCGGGTCATGAAAATTACAACCCGAACCCTACTTTTTCGGGGCGGATCACCTTCGGCTTCGGATCGGGTTCGGTCAAATTGCCATCCCTATGTAAGTCGTCGTTATTTTTCCTAAGAAATAGCAACGACCTAGTCGTTGCCAAATTTAGTTTGTCCGTTACTATTTGGCAACCAACCATGGTCGTTGCCATATTTCCGTTGAGAAATTTCATGATTCTAGTAGTGTTTGACTCTCACACGGCTAGATATAGCATTTGCCGGTTAATCAAGTATGTCAGTTTATGCATTCCCCTCGTACATCACATTTGCAAGCTGTCAAACGAATATTCCGTTTTGTTAAAGGTACCATTTCTGTGGGTTTATCCTTGCATTCATCTCCAGACACTACCTTGCGGGCTTTCTCGGATGCGGATTGGGCTGGTTGTCCGGATGATCGTCGCTCCATAACAAATGCTTGTGTTTTTATTGGTCCAAATCTAGTTGCCTGGACCGCTAAAAAGCAGCCAACGGTTTCCCGTTCGAGCAGTGAGGCCGAATATCGCGCCTTAGCTACAACTGCAGCTGAACTTCGGTGGTTCTCGTACTTATATCGTGAATTGGGCATTCATTTACAACCGCCCATATTGTTCTGCGATAACATCTCCGCTTTACATATGTCTCGGAATCCTGTTTTTCACGCTCGAACACGGCATATTGAAATTGATTACCATTTTGTCCGTGAGCTTCAACATTGTGGCTTCCTTCGTCTAGGCTATGTTTCCACTCAAGATCAACTAGACGACTTGTTTACAAAATCGTTAGCTCGGCCCAGATTTCAATTGCTTTCTGACAAGCTGCAGCTACGCTCCGTTCCGCTTGGCTTGAGGGGGGGGGTGATAAAACATAAACTTTCAGCATTGTCCAAAACCAAGGAATGGTCAGTACATGGCCCAAGAATCGTAACAGCCACATCATAATCCATGTATCTTGTTTGCTGAATGTATTCTTATCTATTGTATTAAATTAGTCTAAGTCTTATCCATTGTATTAATGTATAGTCAAAGGATAAATGTATATATAAGCAGTGGCGGATCTGAGAATCTTGATCACCAGGTGCACCAGCGGCGTATCCAGGATTTGAGGTAAGGGTGCGCATTTTCTTTGGGGGTTCGGGGGCGGAGCCCCAGATTTTTTTTTTTGGGTCCAGTCATTTAGAGGAAGTAAATGCAGAGAATTCTAATGCACTAAATAAGACGACATAAAGTTAACAACAGTCAACTAGCTGCAAGCATGTAAGTTTGCTAAAAAAATATCCATGAAATAACCATTCAAACACATATACATTTAAAATCAAACATTTAAGAAACACATAAATTGAAATCACCCATGAAATTAGAAGAACAATGTCAAAGCCCCAAATTGTAGTTCAAACCCTAAATTTCTGTTAAATCCAATTTGAAGAGAAATAATGAGATTTGAGAGATGAAAACTTACAAAAAGGGAAGAAGATGGGTAAGATGTCGCCGGCGTCACTAGTTGCCGCCTTGCCGGTTGGAGCCTGGAGGTTGCCGATTGCGATTGGAGGTTGCCGATTGCGTCGGTGTCGTCGCACTCCTGTTTTCTCCTCTCTTTTTTTTCTGCGCTCTCTCTGATCTCTCCGTCTCTCAATTTGTCCAAACAATGAAATAAGTCACTTAAATGAAGTGGGTAAATTTTAATTTTTCTAAGTTCACACACTCACCAAGAATATAATAGCTTACTTTTATTATTTTGGCGGTGCACTTAGTAAAAAAAAAAAAAAAAAAAAAAAAAAAACCTTAAATTTTTTGGGTTGACCAGGTGCAAGTGCACCACCTAGCACTAACACAAATCCGCCCCTATATATAAGGAGGCTTCCCTTGTTGCATGGAGGTCAAGGGGAGATTTAACATATTTTACTATCTTCTTCTTCTTCTCTTCCAGTGTCTTTTATTTCCATTTCCTTTTCAGTCTCGTGTCTTCTTTTCGGTCTCATATATTGTTGCGTAGAGTTCTTAGATGCGGAAGCTTTTAGTGTAGAACCAGCTCTAGCGCCATGTTAAATTTGAGCACAAAAGAGAACAAGTTCATATATTTCTCTTGCTGCTGAGTTTGTACAGCCGTGGCCTATATATACAAGTATACTGCTATGGGAATCACAGTTGATATCCCAATCAAATATTGCTAATCATTATTAAGATCCTAACCTGAAGGAAAGAAATATATGAGGATAAATACAATGATATGGGTTGATAAAAACAATTAATAGAATCAAAATGAATCTGATCAAATCCTTCAGATTCTAAACAGATTAGAGGCGGAAAAACAATGACTTCTCAATTGTGGCACCATCATTTTGGCTACTTCAAAAATACAAAACATGCTCCAGCAGTATGGTGTTTAGTTAGGGAGTTTGACTCAACTATGGGAGGGGCAAAGATTGTGGTCATCACTCATCATCAACCTCCATTTATGTTGACGGATAAATATATTTCAGACCCTTCCTCTGTTTTGATGCTTTTCTTTTGTGAATAACAAATACTCCCTCCGTCCCATTTGAAGCTTCACCTTTTACCCAAATGGGTGTCCCGTTAAAAGCTTTATCCTTTCCTAAAATGGTAAAAAATGTAGGCTCCACTTGTCATACCCACTCACTTTTTCCTCTCACATACTTAAATTATGGGGCTCACTTGTCATACCCACTAACTTTCCCCTCTCACATACTCCCTCTGTCCCTCTTTAATCTACAAAATTTGCCATTTTGGTTGTCCCACTTTAATCTACAAAATCCCAAAAAGGAAATGTTTTAATACTTTTAAAATAATGGGACTCACTTGTCATACTCACAACAACTATCTACTTACTATTCTCTACCCCACTTTCTCTCTCCCACTCAACTATCTACACTCACAACACATCAACTTTTTCACTTTTTCCTTAAATAATGTGCCCAATATAAAATTTGTAAATTAAAGAGGGACGGAGCCATCACCCCTTCTTACACTCATCTCTTTCTTAATTTATGCGCCATCACCAAAATGGTGAAGCTTCAAATGGGACGGAGGGAGTATAGCATAATTGTTGTGGGTGAAATTTCAAGTTGTACCCATCTTCACTTACCTTCAAGATTGCAACGTCTTAAGCAGCAGGTATATTTAACATTATTAATTATATCCTATTTTAGTAATAATGTTTGCAGGTGTTAATAACAAAAAAGCACGTGTGAATAAGCATTAAAACAACCATCAACGGCATCATTGACCACGTCTCCTCTTCTTGAAGATAGAATGCGAGATTATAGGACAGTTGGTTATGGATATAGTTTCAAGATGGTGACATCTTGACCAAGATGCAGACATCTTCACCTCTGGCAGAATTATCAATAAATTAATCATAATTATCCTAACTAATTTTATTTATCTACAGCTAAGTAAAACGTGCTACAAGGCCTACTCTCAACAGAAAAGAAGACCAAGTCAAAGATTCATCAAGATAGAGCCCGAGTTTTTAGGATAGTTTGTTACTCTTTTAGATAGGGTTCTTATTTGTATTTAAACCGAGCTTGGAGGCACACCATCACACACACTCACACAACACTTTGTACTCCTCCACAGTTCAAAAACATTAATACTACCGTTTGGGAAGGAAGGTGCTCTTAATCACCTCCTGAGGTTTTGTGCCGGCGAGATTATTCTCTCAAGGGCTTTCCTCGTTACATCCTTGTGCAATCTTGAATTCTGCAATTCTATAGCTTTAATTCCATTCGTCCCTCCTTAATTTTGATTACCAATCCAAATTGGATTTCATTGTTTTTTGCCAAAACAATTTGGCGCCCACCGAGGGGCACTTGGTTTTTTAATCTATTGAATTGCTACCGATTCAAGATGTCTACTCAATCCATGATTTCCGGCACCAACAAGTCAACCACTTCAATCAGTGGTGTTATCCCGCCGTCTGGGGGCATCAGTCCTAGAACATCAACGGGTGGTTCTAGCGTATTGCCACCTCCTCCACCTGTGGGAACTGGAAAGAAGAAGTCGTCTTCGACTCATGATGTCGACATCAAGAACATGCTCATCCAGATGAAGAACCAGCTTGATAGACAACAAGATAGCACCATTCTGATCGCTGACGCCTTAGTGAAGATGCAGAAGGAGCAGAAGATGTTAACTGAAAGGATGGATGATGTCTCCCCGATTCGCCCCAAAGTTCTCAATTTCGATCTTGGGGGCAGTTCACAGGTCTTCAATGGATTCATCCCTATGGCTTCAGCAACTTATGCAGGGATCGTGACATCTCCAATGATGTCGACATCTCCAATGATGACGACACCTTTTGCTTCTAGTATCTTTGAGTTACCCATAGAAAAAAACACCTCTGTTCCGTCTCCTACCCTTAACATCTCCAGAACATCTCAAGGAGGACCCATCTTCACTGGCAGCAAGATTGTTACATCTTCAGCTGATAATACCAATCCGTTCGGTAACTTTAATTTTGCAAATATTTTTGATAATACTACTCGTACTATTAATCCTTTTGCAGGTAATTACATAGCGAGTCAGCTTCAAGAACTAAGGGATTTGGTCATGAATGTACCCGATGTCATTCCACCTATCCAGCAGGTCTCCCCAACATGTTACAATCAATCACGCTTCGTACCGGCTATTGCACAAGTAGACATCCCCAAAGGCTTCAACATTCCGACCATGAAGCTGTACGATGGAAGCACTGATCCTGAGGAACACGTCGCCCATTATCAGGAGAAGATGGAGATTGTCCGAGTACCTCTTCTAATCAGAGAAGCTTGCTTGTGCAAATCGGCTCAACATTGCTAGGACCAGCTTTGAAATGGTTGATTCGTCAACCACCAGGATCTATTGGGTCATTTGCTCAGCTTGTCAACATGTTCAACAACCAATTCTCTTGTAGCAGACAATTTGAGAAGCTTACCAGCGATCTTTACCACATTATCCAACAACCTACCGAGGCCTTGAAAGACTACGTCAACATGTTCAATAAAGAAGTCTTTGAAATTCCCAACCTTGATATGGCTACGGCAACGGAAGCCTTTAGAATGGGTCTAAAGAAAGATTCCCCGTTCTATGAAGAATTGGTGATGAACCCTTGCAAGAGAATGGAAGATGTACGCAACAGAGCATCAAGATTTATCAGACTTGAAGAAGCAAGGTGCAGCAACAAAGGCTTCTAGAAGAGCGTCGGTATGAGGATTCCCAGATTTTGGAACGCTATCCATCTTAAGACATACATCATATGTCAGTATCATTTCAAGTTGTCGACATCTTAAGGTAATAAGTTAGGTATGAACTTACCTCAATAGTTGAATAAACTTTACTTTATTTTCATTCATTTTAATAAAGTTATTTATGCAAGTTTACTTTCATTAATAAAAGTGACATCAGTTAAGATGTCACGTACTTCTAACATGTCGTTTTGCAAGATATTAACATTTTGAATAAAGATTTTGATGACCTAAGAAGACAACAGCTTGAGACTGCCCATCTCATCTTAAGTTTAAGGTACTCAATCCCTTCTAAGGTTTAAAGAAATTTCTTTCTTTCTTCCGAGTTAAGGTTTATACACCTTCGCCTGGAGCGCACGATGTCAATGTGGTTAAGGTGGGGAATGGGCACGTATGTTTATATGTACGCACCCCCCGTTTCCACTTAATCAAGTGTTTGACCTTAAGAATTTTTCAATTGGTTTTGGCATTGACATGTCATCTTAAGACACCCGGTTTTTGGCATTAACATGTCAACTAAGTGATAAAGATTTCTACATCTTACACAAGAAATTAACATCCTGAAACGAAGAAACGATAAAGAGAACAATATATATTTTCAAAGATTGAGGTGCAGGTCATCTTAAGGAGAAAGATACTTGTGGATATCTTGATGATTGACGACACCTAACGGTTGTTTCTTCCTGAAAATTTTCTGAAACTTTTTGAAGAAGAAAAAACATTCAGATCTTTAGAGGATGGAAACACTTCTACCAAGCAGTTGTCCAGTCAATAACCATTTATAGTTTTGAGTTTTGAAAAACTTACCCTTTTCGTATTCTGTAAATGGTAAGTTTTGGGGCAATTGTTGTGGGTGAAATTTCAAGTTGTACCCATCTTCACTTACCTTCAAGATTGCAACGTCTTAAGCAGCAGGTATATTTAACATTATTAATTATATCCTATTTTAGTAATAATGTTTGCAGGTGTTAATAACAAAAAAGCACGTGTGGATAAGCATTAAAACAACCATCAACGGCATCATTGACCACGTCTCCTCTTCTTGAAGATAGAATGCGAGATTATAGGACAGTTGGTTATGGATATAGTTTCAAGATGGTGACATCTTGACCAAGATGCAGACATCTTCACCTCTGGCAGAATTATCAATAAATTAATCATAATTATCCTAACTAATTTTATTTATCTACAGCTAAGTAAAACGTGCTACAAGGCCTACTCTCAACAGAAAAGAAGACCAAGTCAAAGATTCATCAAGATAGAGCCCGAGTTTTTAGGATAGTTTGTTACTCTTTTAGATAGGGTTCTTATTTGTATTTAAACCGAGCTTGGAGGCACACCATCACACACACTCACACAACACTTTGTACTCCTCCACAGTTCAAAAACATTAATACTACCGTTTGGGAAGGAAGGTGCTCTTAATCACCTCCCGAGGTTTTGTGCCAGCGAGATTATTCTCTCAAGGGCTTTCCTCGTTACATCCTTGTGCAATCTTGAATTCTGCAATTCTATAGCTTTAATTCCATTCGTCCCTCCTTAATTTTGATTACCAATCCAAATTGGATTTCATTGTTTTTTGCCAAAACAATAATGTAATTAATTTGACCATTTTCTGGTCAGAGAAATGGATCGTTAGGGGGCACTTTTTTATGAAACGGAAATCTCCGTGTAGTGTCATCATAAATGTCAATGTTGTTCTAAATCTATGTGTAGTTTCATTGGAAACATGAAATGGAAATCTTTGTAGTTTCAAAAGAAATGGAAACCTCAGTGCAGTTTAATATCAGGGTTGTTCTAAATCTCTGTGTAGTTCCTTCAGAAATATGAAATGGAAATCTCTTAAGTTTCACAAGTAACGGAAATCTCTGTGTAGTTCCTTCAGAAATATGAAATGGAAATCTCTAAAGTTTCACAAGTAACGGAAATCTCTGTGTAGTTTCATCAGAAATACTCCGTATCACATTCTTATTCTTGAGGACGAGAGAAGGAAGCAATGGTTTATCCTATTTTTTACACTGTTAATGGGATAAAAGAATGGCTGTCAGCCTGTCAGGTTCTTCTGGACAAGAACCGAAGGCCTTCAAGAATGAGGATCTTGAAATCTCATATCTGCAGCATTGTTAACCATTTTTGACTCCTTGGCTGCTCCATTTGAAATCGAAGAAATATGCTGATCCAAGAATCTAAGCCTAATAGAGGCTACTTAATTTCTTATACATATTAGTACCAAAAAATAAAGTAAAAAAATAGTCGAATGAGTAAACAGCATATTACGAAACATAGTAGGAGTACAGGATTGGCGCCAGCCCAAAAATACCACGACGAAATTTGATTCATATACATATACACAAATATACTGTTTCCAGAATCCGTGGACACTTGCACAAGACACACAGTACACAAAAGTACATACTCCCTCCGTCCCGCCGGAAACTTCAAAAAAAACTATGGCACAAGAATTAAGGGAAAAAGTGAAAAAGGTGATGTGTTGTGAGTGTTGATAGTTGAGTGGGAGAGAGAAAGTGGGGTAGAGAATAGTTAGTGGTTAGTGGATGTGAGTATGAGAAGTGGGACCCACTAATTAAAAAGTATTAAAAACTTTCCATTTATGGAATGTGCAATTTCTATGGGACGTCCATTTTGGTAAGTTTTGCAATTTTCGGTGGGACGGAGGGAGTATTATACAACACTAACGCTATAAACAAAAAAAACACCACCTAGTGCTACAATAGCTCCCACAAACAATATAGACAAAGGTAAAGAAAACAAGAACCCGAGTTAACCTCAGACAAACAAAACAAGAACCCGACATTAACCTCTGATAAGAACCGAAAGGTAGTCAAGAATAAGGTTCTTGAAATCTCAAATCTTCACCATTGTTAACCATTTTCAACTCCAAGGCTGCTCTCCTCCATTTGAAAGCAACGAAATATGCTGATCTAAGAATCTAAGCTAAAGTTGATCCAAAAAAAAAAAAGAAAAAAGAAAAACAATAAAAAGAATCTAAGCCAAATAGAGGCTACTTCGATTCTTATACACATTACAAAAACAATTTGTCGAATGAGTTAACCGTATAGTACAAAAACGGCATAATTCCACAAGGCCCCTTCTCCCAGATCATTATTCCATAAAAGTCCACCTGAGATCCAAAAGTCCACCTCCACCCATTGTCCAAATCAAAATTCCATAAAAGTCCAAAAACCCATCACACACTACTCAGGTCAGGCTGCCCCCAAGCCCAATGCCCAGGCCCGATGTCCCGCCCCGGATCCAGAACTCAATGCCAGCCACCCCTTTTAATTAAAAGCAAAAAGGTTGTTCCCAGGTTTCGAACCTAGGTCTTTTATTACAATAACAACCATATCTTTACCACTAAGCCAATGCATTGCTTGTTTCTAATTTTGCAATATTTATTATTACTAACTGAAATCTGGACGAAACTAAATTACAAAACTTGAGATTTTACAATTAATTAATGAAAAACTTGAATATTCACAAAAACACAATTTTTTTAATATATGTTAGAATATTAAAAACATGATTTAAGAATATAAAATATCTAAAGCATTTTATTAAAAAAATATGAAAGACCTAAAAAAAAAATTAAATTATATTTGCGAAAATACATTATTTCATAATATTTTATAAGTTTTTAATTATCACCCTTCTGTTAAGGAATTTATTTACATAAATGACACCAACTAAGTCTATTATATACTGAAAATATGAGAATTATAAGAAAATAAACTAAATAACTCTTATACCTTAAATATAAGAGTAATTCTAGTCTTATATTTTAGGTATATAATTTCTTTAAAAAATGGGGATTTAATGTGAGAAAATTACTCTCATATCTAAAGTATAAGAGAAGAACTAGTCTTATACTTTCGGTATAAGAGTTAATATTAAAAATATATTAGAACAACTTGATTAATGTTTCACAACATTTAACAATAGAAGTATCATTCTTGCCAAAATAAATGTCAGCAATTAAAACTTTCCAATCAATTAATGAAATTCTTGATTATTCACAAAAACATTAAATTTGTAAAATAAATATCATTTTACATTAAAAAAATATGATTAATTAGGTCTTATAATTTGTATCAAAGTCTTGTAAATTCTTATTAAACATGTAAATTGTCTCATATCACACTCATGAGAGCCATTTACAAAGGTCTCATATCCGACTCATGAGTCTCGTAAATGTCTCATAAGTGATTTTTTAAGTCTTATATTTTGTATCAAAGTCTTGTAAATTCTTATGAGACATGTAAATTGTCTCATACCAGACTCATAAGTCTATTTACAAAGGTCTCATACCAGACCCATGAGTCTCTCAAAGGTCTCATAAGTGCATTTTTTAGGTCTTATAATTTCTATCAAAGTCTTGTAAATTCTTATGAGACATGTAAAAAAGTCTCATATAAGACTTATGAGGGTCTATTTACAAGGTCTCATAGCAGACTCATGAGTCTCTCAAAGGTCTCATAAGTGTATTTTTTAGGTCTTATAATTTGTATCAAAGTCTTTGTAAATTCTTATGAGACATGTAAAAATGTCTCATATAAGACTTATGAGGGTCTATTTACAAGGTCTCATAGCAGACTCATGAGTCTCTCAAAAGGTCTTATAAGTGCAAATAATGACAATTTGGTAATAAGGACTTAAATAGTGTCATTTTATATAAATAGTTTACTGGAGGGTGCTAGTAAAAAAAAAATTAAAATTAAAATTCGATATTGCACAAAATTATAATTTAATTTATCTTTGGGTCTTTTATATTTTTTTTCTAATAAAATATTTAAATACTTTATATATTTTTTTTTAAATCTTGTTTTTCGTTTTTTTTTTTAACAAAAAGTTGATGTTTTGGGAATAATCAAAAATTTTATAAATTGATTTAGAATCTTGTTTTTTCTTCACTTAGTTTCATTTAGGCGCAATAGCAATAGAATATATTGCAAATTTTGTATCAAACAGTAGGCTGGTGTAGTGGTTAAGTTGTTAGTTTTCACAATAAGTCATGGGTTCAATTCCCATACCCAACATTTTAATTTTGCATCCAAACAGTGAGCTGGGCTGGGCATGGGCGGGCGGGCATGGGCATGGGCATGGGCGGGCTGGGTATGGGCGGGCGGGCTGGGCTGGGCTGGGGCGGGTTGTGGGCTGTGGTGGGTTTAAATGGGATTTTGATCTGACCTTGGGTTTTTATGGCATTTGGATCTCACCCAGGGGGCCTAGAGTCCAAAGCCTGTACAAAAACTTAGTAAGAGTACAGGATCGGCACCAGCACAAAGAATACCACGACGAAAATTGATTCATATACATATACATATACACAAATATACCGTTTCCAAAATCCGTATAGACACTTCCACAAGTACACACAATACATATTACACAACACGGGTAATATAGACAAAAATAAGAGCAGTCTGGTGCTACAACAGCTTTCACAAAGGTCCCACAAACAGTATAGACAAAGGTAAAGAAAACAAGAACCCAAGTTAACCTCAGACAAAGAAAACAAGAACCCAAGATTAACCTCAGACAAACAAAACTCTGGCGAACAGAATAAACCATCATAAAACTTACAGCATGCTATCCGTCCGTGCAGGAAGTCTCCTGAAGAAATTGAGCGGTGCAGATGGAAGTTTATGTCGGAACCTCGGATGCCTCATTACATAGAATCCAGCCATAACAACAAGTACCTGAAAAGGAGTTGCATACAAAACCAAAGCACCCATAAGACAGAACAGCATGAATAAAACAGTTGCTCTCGGGTCCCGCCAGCTCAGCAACCCCTGAACCCGCTCCCCTTGGCTAGCTATATCCCCCACCACTGTCTGAATCCGACCAGCCACACTCCTTAACCGATCATACCGATTCCGAACCACATCCGAATGTCGAGTAGTAGGAAACGTGTCAAATTCCTCGTCCATCTCATCGGGTAGTACAGTATCAGCGTAAGAAATTCTTGTGTTCATGTGAGGAGGGTATTTTGGTCTAAACCTATAATTCCATACACCAATCAGAAACATGTACAGAAACACGGTTGGAAATATCAGTTCCGGGAAGCAAACAAGCATCACGAAGAGAATGTGCACTAGCGCTGTTGTAATAGGGTTTCTCCAAACACAAACCTCTCCAAACCATTTCGAGACAGAAAATAATCCGTTTAAAACGGACATTAAACGGAAAAAGTTGGCCTTGCTTCTTCTCATGCTCCATAGATGAGAATCCGCATCGGTCATGTATTCCACAACATCCTTCCTCAAAGGTGGCTCGGCTCGGCTTAGCCGTGCAGCCACTATGTTGACAGCTTGGTGACGTAGCATATCGAGTTGCATCACAGTCAACGGCCTTACATAGTGCATTTTAGGTAAAAGGGGACGGGAGTATCTATACATCATATTCACCATAGATGTGCAACGAAAACGTATGGCCAAATGCAACTCTCCCATTTTCTTCACACCAGAAGGATGAAGGACTAGTAACGGATACGAATGGGTGTAAACCCGCTCCGTTTCAAGAGTGGAGACTCGAATTCGAACCTTCCCGATTCTTGAATCTCTGGTAGAATTTGAACCCGGTTCACTGAGCTGGCTGTTATCAAGAACCCCAACTGTGAGAACAGTGGAAGGGTCGTAAACTTCCCAAAAGTACTGCTCATTAAACTTAGGGTTCAAGCTGTCGATGATTGTTCGAGTCCGTACCCAGTTATGACCATATTTTGCTACACAATAAGTATCAGTTGTTCCCCGTCCGTCCCTGGTTTTCATGGGCTGGAGTGCATTCGCATTCAGAATCCCAAGTTCCAAGATACCTATAGATGGCTTCCAGAGCTGTCTCGCAGTTGGCCTGAGATCACTGCTGTAGTGAGTTGACTCATCGAGTACATGGTACCCTCCATCAAGACAGACTCGAAGATGAACCTTTGTCGAAAACTTATCTTTATCTTTCTTCTTCTTCTCCTCCACTTCAGTAGCATTTGGCTTAAGGAGGTTATACCATTTGGAATGAATAATACGATCATCAGCACTGCGATCAACGGTGCTCAATGGTATAATAACCTTCCCGAATATCTCATCTTTGTTGTGGCCCACACGATCTTCCACCGAAAGGATCAGATGGTCTTCAAACGGTTCAGCAGCAACAAACATGAACTCCTCATTCCACAATGCATTCACAGTCCGTGCTTGAACCGGTCTTGTCCTGAAAACCTGGTTACTTATTTGCGCCTTCACATATACATCTGGAAAACGAGCCTTATCATCTATAACCAAATCTTGAACCTCGATCACATTAACACGAACGTACCATAATCTTGGAGAATGATAAACTTTTGACCGGAGGAATGTGGAGGAGACGGAGCTATCAGTAATTGATGCATCTGAATGCCAAGCGTCAGGAAAGGCTTCATCAGCTTGTGTGCCCATCCAAACCGCAAACATAAGCTCTCCCTTCGTTTTATCCCCCTTCCTATCTTCAAGCCGATACCATTCCGGAGCCAAAGGACTATCCGGTGGGACCCGGGTCGGGATATCATGGAGATCGACCCGAACAAAACCCACATGATCATCTTTCATTATATCCTTATCCTTAACCACAAGGTCCAACACAGATGACAGCATTCTCTCTTTCGAGAAGGCGAAAACAATATTCCACTCCGGGTTCAAAGTTTTCTCGAAATGACGTGTGACTCCTTTATAGTTTCCAAGTCTGACTTCAACATAAGGGTCGAGACTACCCGTGACATCTTTGGAGGGGAGGTCACGTGCTTTTACGACTCGAACAAAAAGGAACTGCATTGGCTCGACAAGATCGTAGGTACTACCTCTCTTGTCACCATGTACGACTCTTCCCCCTACAACTTGTCCGCCTCCTAGAAACGGGCTGGTTTCTTTAAGTGAATATTCAAGTGGTTGTGATGAAGAGCCCGAGTACATACGAACTATTTTTGGAGCCTGAGGATTAGCTCTCATTTCTTCAGCCCCATATCTCATTGGCTGTTGTGTGTTTGAATATTGAGGCTTTTGCTGAGGGAAATTGGGGTTTGGGAGGTGATTAAATGTGCGTCTTGACCCTCTTGACTCTCTTGACTCATACACATCCGGGACATAGTCAGAGGCTTGCGGAACTGGTGTTTGACCTTGGGTTGACCGGGAGGTTGTGTTGTAAGAAGGCTCCATTTCAGGAAGTGGATTTGAAGATCTGATAGTTGGATTATCAGTGATGAAAACCTTCAAGCCAAGCTCACCAGAAACACGAGAGAAAATGCCTCGTTTTTCTAAAGGGTAATGTAAAACGACAGCATCAGAGTAAGGTACAAACGATGTCCCATTTATGTGAACTTTTCCAAGGAATGATCTTGAGTTGCTGCCTTTGATGTTGTTGTAAACATGAGCATCAAGGGTAAGGTTGGATAAATTGTTCGGGTCGGAGATATTGAAAAGGAAAGTCTCGTTCCAGTATGGATTGAGATCCTTTTCTTTGATGGTGGTGCGGAATTTCTGATGATCAAAGTGAAGCTCAACGTACGGGTTTGATGAGCCTTTACCATCTTTCGGTAGAAGGTTATGTGCACTCTCTACCTCCACTCCTAGCTTGAGATTGCTCATTGAATCTTATTTATCGCCACTGCAAAGGAAAGATTAACAGAATATTAGCTCGAAAGAATGTAATAATAATTTTTATTTCTAAAAACAGTGATTACCACTAAGAACAAAGTATAAATGCAGAAAATAAGAAAAGTAGAACTGAAAAGGTATGGAACCCTTTGCAAAAGCTACTATAGTTTTAGACTTTTAGCATATTCACAAGATATTTCTGCTATAAATTTTAAAACACTTTATAAGAAGATGAAAAAAGTGTCAAGAATCTGATTTGAAGGTCAAAGAATCTAAATTCAAGCCTTTCAAGTTTGTCAAACGTTTACCAAGCAGGGAGTTTGTGAAAGCACAAAAACATACTAGTGCCGCCGTCCCAAAATGAAATAAAATTAAAATGGACATACATTTTGGAACGGAGAATAATTTTAATAACAATTTATAGATTTCCAATAGGCAAAAGAAACAAAGAAACAACCCTTACATTCAATTGTCCAAATTTGTTCAGAAACTAAAATTAAAGGGAGGTTTCTTTTGGTGAAGTCCAATTTTTTTTTTTTTTTAAGTCGTTTTCTTAAAAGGGTTAATTACAAATTAGGGCCTAACATCTCGTATGAGGTTCCCAAACGAGGTCTGACTTCTTATTTTTAGCAAATTAAGGCCTGAATTGACATTTTTTTGCCCAAGATAGGGTTTTTTAACCATTTCCATCCAAAAAATCCGTTAAGTTAACATGTATGTTGTCCATGACTTTGAATGAGAGATTTTCTGTCATTTCGCATTAGGGCTAGTTCTATAAAGCGCGAAAATGTCCTCGTATGGTCAAATTTAACGTGAATTGAGTATAAAAACAGTCGATTCCAGGTTCGATAACCATGCTAATACCCGCCTCGTAAATGCCACGAGTGGCGTTTTTGTGCGTTACTTTACTGTCCTCATAACCTTTATCTATTACTTGAGTACCTAGCATATATTGTTTATTGTTCGAAGTTTAGTTTTAATATCCCAAATTGAAAGAACTGTAGCGACGCCTTTTGATGTTCATCCCAAAATTCCAAATCTATGCATCAAAAAATGTACTCCCTCCGTCCCAAAATGATCTTTACATTTGCCATTTCTCATTGTTTCAAAAAGTTCTTCCCATTTCTATAATTTGGGCTTAAAAGTGCATGAATAAAACATGGCTAGTGAAGCAAGTGTTCTTATCCTTAAAAAATTTGAATAATCAAATGTGCAGATCAGTTTGAGACGGAAGGAGTATAATGGAGAAGCGTTATGAGGGTGAAAGGGGGAAAGGTGTGGGCGAGGTAAGAAGGGGCAGGTGTATCTTGGAAAACAAAGTAGGTGCATTTATGGCCTCGTTTGGTACATGGGAATCCAAGCTAAGGAATAGGTATTTTATTTCAGTGTAATGCTTACTTATGTTTGGTGCACATTTAATACTGGAAAAGGAATGGGTATTAGTTTCCTACGGGAATCAAAAATCTATTATTCATCGTCATCTGATACACGTAGTAAGGGGAGGGTTTCTAATACCCATGCCTAAGAAATCTTTGAGCGGAAATTTAACAATCAATATTTTAAATTAAAATTTTAATTAAACTCTATCCTAATCTCTAATCTCCCGTTAATGCATATCCGTCCCTCCTCTCTCCATCTCTCGTGACTCCATCATTACCCAACTACAACTACAACTACAACTACAACTACAATGGATCTAGAACATCTCTCATTCTATTTCTAATGAAACTAGATTGCTGATACAAGGAATTTTTTTTATTAACTTGAATTTTAGCAATAGTAGTAGCTAAAAATGGCTGTTTTTTTTCATATTTCCATCAAATGAACATATATTGTTTTTTAATTAATTTATTTAAAGAATTGATTACAAACATAAAAAAATTGGAAGGCAGCAAGAATAATGTTTTTGAATGAGAAATTTTTGATAGTGAATAAATATAACTATTACATCATGTTAATATAAAATTATAATTAAAAAAATATTATGTCAATCGATGGGCATGTGAATTAAATATAAGAATGGTAATTTAGTTTCCATTTCAAAATTAAGATATAACTTCACAAGTAAAGACCAAACATAGGTATCGGAATGTTGGATTCTTATCATTCCTGGATTTCCGATTACTAGATATCGCATGTCCATTCCCACACAACCATTCCCGAGCACCAAACGAGGCCACAAAGTGGGGCCGTGGGGGTGGGTAAGGGTAATAAGAAAGGAAAGTGCACTTAGAATTTTAGGAGGTGTAAATAGCCTCGCTCAAAAAGTAAGGTCAGGGGTATCTTGGGCAACCATCTCCTCCCCACCGCTGCAAAGAAGAACCTAAAATCAGAAGAGCCGCCGGCGCAAAGAGAGAGAGAGAGAGAGACTGCCATGTCGAAGAAAAACAACTTATCTCTCCGAAAGAAACAGCACGAATTCGAGCTCCGAAGTATTCTTTCTCAACTCCCATCTCTTTTTATTTCTTTAATTTCTCGTTTGCTACCCAATAATTATGATTCTTGTTTCCCTGCACTTTTAATACTCCCTCTGTCACGGAAAGATAGTCTCATTTTGACCTTTTATGGTCAACAAAAATGAATTTTGACCAATCATTGGTTCATTGGTGACAATTTAATTATTCTAGTGAAAATTTGTAATTGATAATCACTATGTGATTCATCAATAACAATTTTTGGAATTTCATTGTGATCATTCAATTGACACCCATGTTTGGTCAAAATTTGTTTTTGTTGACCATGAAAAAGTCAATAATATGAGACTATTTTTCCGGGACAGAGGGAGTATCTTGTAGAATGAACTTTGTACTTAATAGGGGTGGAATGAGATGGAATTACATTGTATTGTGAAATTACTTGTGTATATTATATCTTGGGCTTATATAATAGTTTTCTCTTTATGAAAATAGGAGAGCAACAAGAGCAAGAAAAGAAGGAAAAGAAGCTTCATGCCAAGAAGAACAAGATGAAAGTATGTTTTTTTTCTGTCATCTCATCAATTTTTAGTTTGTGGTATGTAAGTTTTTTGGTCATTTGATTATGAATCTGTTTGTCAAACTACTTTTGCAAGCAAGAATTTTGAAATGGATTGTTGAATTTTATGTTGAAAACTTGCAACTTGACTTATATGATCCTTGTGCCAAGTTGAAATCAAGGGTTCAAATGGAATGTTGAAAAGCACTGTAACTTTGTTCCATGTTGGTCTTGGTTAACTGTTGTTTTGATCATACACTTGGTTGATTTACCCCTTTTACAATCGTCTGATCCAATTATTGTCTCAATTAATATTGTTGATGAATACGGAGTATTACTTTTGTTGATATCAATCTACTAGAAAGTTATGGTATTAGAAATGTATGATTCATACTCCCTCCGTCCCACTTTAATCTACAAAATTTGCCATTTTGGGTGTCCCACTTTAATCTACAAAATCCCAAAATAAAAGCTCTTTGCTACTAATTAAATAATGAGACCCATATGTCATACTCACAACAACTACTCACTTACTATTCCCTACCCCATTTTCTCTCTCCTACCCAACTATCTACACTCACAACTAGGGATGACAACGGGTCGGGTTCGAGTCGGATCAGGACCGATCCGAACCCGATCCGAATTATGAACATGCATGACCGAACCCGATCCGATCCGAACCGCCATGATCCGCGACCCGAACACTGCTCCGATCCGAGACCCGATCTGAATCCGTGACCCGATAGCTGCTCCGACCCGAATCCACCATTCCCATTATTTTGCAGCAGCAACAGGCCAATGTTCAGAATCAGAACAGTTCGTTAACAGACTGTTCTGAACAACAAGAAAAAAAAATGTAAATGTAGGAAACTATAAGGGGTGATAATAAAAATAGGACAACACACTAATATCTCGGATCGGTTCGGATCGGATCGGGTCAGATCGGATCGCAGGGTCTAACCGAAACCGATCCGATATCCGAACGGATCATAAAATTGCATATTGAACCCGAAAATTACGGATCGGATCGCCCTCGGAACAGATCGGGTTCGGACAAATTGCCATCCCTACTCACAACACATCACCTTTTCAACCATTTCCTAGCTTAATTCTTGTGTTCGAGCTCATTTTTGTAAATTGAATCCTGAGGTTACTTAAAGGTGGGAGAGGAGTCCAGTTCCATTTTTTGTTTGCAACTTTTAAGTGTTTTTAATCATGCTTTCTTGGATATCTTTTTATTTTTTTATCAGGTTGACGGTGCGGCAAAGAAAAAGAAAGGTAGCGGTTTCACGGTGGGGAAGAAGAAGTTGAAGACCAAAATGACTCCATTGGCTAAGGCTAAAGCTGCCCAAGCTATGGAAGTCGACCAATGAGGTTGTAGTCGAGTTGAAACTAGAACTAGTTGTACTGGAACACATAACTAATATCAATCTTTATTCTGTTTTTATGCGGTTTTTGTCGTATGTATTGCTTTTCCAGTGAAAAGAAATTTTCTACTGAATATTTATAGGTTACCTGTTACTGAGTGTTCTTTAACTTCAGCAGAGTATCATTTACTCTTGATCAAGAGAAAATCCGGTCATTCATTTTGGGACGGAGGTAGTATAATAATAGATTTATGGCTGGCTGACAATACCTTTAGTTTTTTTTTTTTTTTGTTCTTTCAGCTGTCGCAAGCTGGTGTTGATCAGGATTTGCTTGGTGGTTTGTGGTCTCGCTCTGGTTTGAAATGCTGGTGTGTTGCTTATTAATGGGCGGTGGTGCTGTTATGTAGGTAGGCTCTCTCTCTCTCTCACACACACACACACACACACACTCCCTCCCTCCTTTGTTTTGGGTTGGATTGGATTGTCAGTTCCATGCTATGGCCTAGCAATATTTGCTCTCTCTTAGAGAAGTTTTCTCAACAAATAAGTAGTTCATGCATAACGTGTTTTAATTGATTTGCATAGAGAACATGATAGGAAATCAGGAGCATTTTATTGTTGCGACGTCTCTCTTTTCGTATTGTCCTTGATTAGATCAAACTCACGTTTTTCTGTTTTTCATGTCAAACTATGGAGTTTATGTTTAAGCAATCATATTTATAAACTTTATTTTATTTTTCACATCTGCATACATGACACAAACATATTTCAATAGTGATAAGATTAGGACTCTTTTTATGCATCAGACCAAGTAATATCCATCTCACCCCAATCACTTTCAGGTACATCCAACGCCTTCCACACAGCTATCGACGCATCAACAACATTATTACCACAGGGAGGCCTATAGTAACGCTCTTCATCACATCCTACACTAGAGTCACATAAGTCAACCACCATAGCCTTAACACTCTGCCCGCTCTTGGCACTTATTACAACCTCGTTGAGGCACCTCTCCCCTCCGTTATACCACCCACTCGACAAAGCCACAACAGGACTGTCGTCAGAGTGATAAGTCAGAGTGATAACGTCCGTCACATTTTGACGGGCCGTAAAGGGCCCCACCCTTTTCAAAGCTATTTAGAGTGAGAAGTGCTTTGGTAGTATTGGATACGGGCGGTGAGCATTTGTATGTTGTGTATATCTTGCCTTTGACACAACATTGGTAGTCTTGGACGTCTAGGTTGCATTGATCCGGTGGAGGCTTTTGGCCTTTGACTCTACCGCTTGGCCAGCAGGGTTGTCGAGCTGCGTCGACTTTTGGAAAGTGCAAAAAGTTGTTGAAAATAAGGATTAGGAGAATCGATGTCGTTATAAACCCGACTTTGTTCATCTTTAACTATCTTTATGTGAATTTATATCCGATTAAAGAGAGCACTTCTTATATAAGTTCGTCTGAAGTAAAAAAAAGCCAAAACTGTGGTCGAGAAAGTTGTTATTTGTGGTAACTTTAGGTATGATAATTGAACGGTAACGTGTTTGGTAGTATGATTATCTTTTTGTTGCTAAAAAAAGTTTGAAGAGGAAGTTGTCACATTTAGTATTTTGAGGGTCATAATCTTGTTTTTATGTAAAAAGTGTGAAGAATTGAAGATTATTTGAGACGGAGGGAGTAATTAAATAAAATCAAGGTCAAAAATGATAATTTGGACAAAATTGTGAGTTATGAGATACTGTATGTATGAAAATCTAAGCATGGATATGTATTCTACACTAGTTAAATTGAAGAAAATTATAGGTTTTCCACTTTTCGAGTCGGAATCCAAACCCAAGAGCTCCACTAAAGAATACCCTTAACGCACCCACCCGATACTACTAGACCAGAAGGTCATTAGTGGAAGAATACACTTAAAATGTTCTAAATAAATATTTTTAAAAAATTGGTTGGTAGACGTAAGTGTAAAATATAAATTGTGCGATTATTGGAAAAATACAATAAAATGTGATGAATAAAGAAAGATGTTAGTATTTTCAATGATTAATGTTTAAATTAAGAGTGATTCTTAGTTTTCAACAATAAATTTCTCTCTTTTGTAAGAGCCGTTGTCTTCTCTCATTTGTGAGAGCCGTTGTTAAATGCCGGATTGAGGCAGTGTCCAAGTTTCACTTGGAAAAGAATCCGAACGTCTCAAATCGGAAATATTATTGTTGTAGGTTACGAAATGGAACTGCTATTGAAATTAAGAGTGAGCCTACAACTTTTGTAGTGTGCCATCTCTTTTTTAAATGTGAATGAAATGAATTTATCGTTTGCTTTCAAAGAAAGAAAAAAGGAAAAAAAAAAGAAAGATGTTAGTAAGTACGTATAGGGTTTTATTTGGAATATACATAACGGTGAGGGGCTTATAAGAAAGATGCTATCAGAGTCAACTTGAAGAGAAGGCGGGATCAAAAATTAGCGCGCAACACTCGACCACCACCTGAGATCGGCACTGTTTCCCACGTCGCCGCTCGCCGGTAACCTAGCGCGCAACCCTCGACCAACGCGCCGGACGTTAAATGATCAAGAGCTGAAATTTGAAGGTGACTGTACATTGTATTTTGGCCCTGAAAACCATAGTGATTGCCGACGAAGTCAAGTTAGGTTTTTGAACTTCCCAACAAAGTCATTTCTTTTTAAAATTCATTTGTCTTCGTATATTAATTTAATAGAACACATGATTAACGGTAAGTATTATTTTATTGATGATGTTTTAGGGTTCCAATTTGACAATTAGAGTGTAAATCTACCTAGGGTTTCACAACTACTTTATAATAATTAAAATTTCTCATTTTGGATTTTGCATTTTCAATGGGACACTCAATGACAAATTTTGCAATTTGAAATGGGACGGAGGAGTATTAGTTTTTGAAATTGGTTGGTTTTGAATGTACTAATTGTTAACTTCTATTATTGAAGTGATTCCCTTTTAGTTTTTGTAACACTAGACACAATGGAACATATAGTCTGTGCATTTAACTTAATTTTGATCCGTAAATATTCTGAAGTGTGTACACACACATCATCGCATTGAAAAATCCAATTGTCTGTTTATCTCTCGTTCTGTAACATGTATTTCATTGACAAGAATTATGTATGATGATGAATACTAGTACTTCATGTAAATTGCCATGTTTGTGCCTTCTCCAATGCAAGAAACTGCTGACCCTTTGTTTTTTAGTCAAGCCATGTTATTTTATCGTTCCTTTTGATTATTGAATGGCCTGAAAATTTTGTTTCTGAATGGAATTTAGGTGTAAAAACATTCGTTCATTTACCACATAATTATAAGTGAAAATATTACATAGCATTTACCAGAAATTCCTAAGTCTCAGACCAAGTAATGTCCAAGTTTCCCCAGTTATCTTCAGGCACACCTAAAGCTTTCCACACAGCTTTGGAAGCATCAACAATATTGTTTGGGCACGGAGGCTGATAGTCATGATCTTCATCACATCCGATAGTAGAGTCACATTCATCTACAACCATGGCCTTCACGCTTCGCCCATTACCATTAATCGTGATGAAGTTGTGGCACCTGTCTCCTCCTTTATACCATCCCTTTGATAATGCAACAACCGGTGTTTCATCAGAGTGATAGTGACCGTCACACTCAGATGGGCCCCCACCATCCCCTCCTTTCTGGAAACTGTTTAGTGTGAGAGTTGCCCTGGTATTACTTGTCACTTGAGGCGAGCATGTGTAAGTAGTGTAAGGCTTTCCTTGGACGCAACAATCAGAATCATTCTCTCTGTTGCACTGTCCAGGAGGGGCCTTTTTACCCTTAATTGTTCCACTTGCCTTGCATGTCTGAGCAGCAACATCTATTGAATGCGTGATAAGGAGAACGGACAATAAAAGAAATGATGCTCCTAGGTTGAAGATCTTCATAATCTCTCTCTCTCTCTCCTCTGCACTCTCTGTGAATGCTTTTGGTTTGATGCAACATTGAATAAACTTACTCTATATTTATATGTGTTTGGCTAGAAAAATGCCAACGGGGTGTTCAAAATATGGCTATTCTGGTTAGTGCTGTTTCATTTTAGTAGTTGTGACCAGATTTTGTTTTTATTTACTATAGTATATAGTATGTTCAACATTCTTTACTTTGAACTTAAAAGTGACAAATATAAAAAGTCTTCATATTTGGAGTCTTAGTTTGTCATCTTCCTGAATTTGATAATTATTTTCTTCAAGATGTTCTCCGCAGATTGCCAGGCAAATTATTGCTAAAGCAACCAAAATGAAGTGTTGCGTGCGGGAAACTCCTGATTGAATGTAACGTTATATCAGATTTATTCAGATGTGAGTGCAGTAATTCTTTGCTTTACATTATCTGTAGTTAAACTTATGCAGTAATCTTCTCGTCCCTCTGTCCTTGAATAAGTATCCATTTTTTGTTTTTATCCATGAAAGTTGACTTGTAAGCGTTTTTTTTTTCCCGAAAGGGACCTTTAAGCATTGTTACTAGCATATGTACATAAATACCCTGAATTATCACACACCACACCACACTGCACAAATATATATATACTCCCTCCGTCCCACTACAAGTGAGATTAACTTTTTGCTCATGGAGATTAATAAAAACTAGTATAATATTAATAGTTAAGGAAGGGTTGTGAGTACGAAAAGTGAAGTAGGAATGAGAGGTAGGAGTAGCAAGTGGATTGTTGTTGTGAGTATGATAAGTGGGCCCATTGAATAAAAAAAATGTAAACTTTGCCATTTTGGGCAGTTTCAATTGTGGTGGGACAGACAAAAAAGGAAATAAGTCTCACTTGTGGCGGGACCGAGGGAGTATACACACACACACACACATATCAACTTTAATTTTAAATAAGATTCTGAATTTAAATTTTTCTAACCCACATCCCTGCCTCTCCCCCTTCATTCTTTTAACATATAGCTGTTTCTAGATCTCCTTGTTATTATAGGCCAATGTGGAAGTAAAACATTTTTCTTTCAGCATTATTTGCACTAGGCAGTAAACAATATTCTGATCACTCAATGCTTTCTTTCCTTGGTTGAAACTGGACGAAGTGGACCAAACAATATTCACATGACCATAATGACAGCTCTCCTTCATTCTTTTAACACATCTTATTTGCTAACTTCTTTCCCTAATATACTTCTCTAGAGTGTATTATCTTGACTACTTAGACGATGCCCCTATAATTTTGTTAGGTTAATTTCTCTGCCTACCCTTGAGGTTTGGACAAGTCTTAGTGTCCCCTGAGGTTTAGTTTCGTCTCACTGCCCCCCCCCCCCCCTTGTCAACTATATTTATGACAAATGACTATTTTATCCCTAAATCTTCCCAATGTATATTCCAAAAACTCTTTAAAAATTTAGGGGCTAAATAGTCGTTTTGCATCAATAAGGTTGATAAAAGGGGGCAGTGGGACAAAACCAAACCAAACCTCAAGGGAATTGGTGGGAGTGAGACTTATCCAAACCTCAAGGGTGGATCATGAAATTAACCCATTTACTTTCATGCAGAGTTGGTCAACATGCTAATAAACTATGAGTTTTGAAGAATATTCTGATTTAGGCAAATCGTAAATTATCTGAAAAAACTTATCAAGTAGTTCATGTTTATATCGAAGTGAAACTTGCCTCTATACAACTTTTTTATGTGACTTGCCGGTGACTATACATTTTCATGTGAATTGTGATGGTTATGTCTTGCAAGAACCCGTTGAACCTTAACCTCTATTCAAGTCATGCACTTTGATGATTGAATGAACCCATATATGTAGTTGCCGATGCGCATTTACGTGTATAAAGATACTTTCATTTACTATAAATATTTACAAGTATGAAAATTACAGTTTATATATATTAGGAAACATATCTAGTATATTGCTAAGCATCGGACCAAGTAATGTCCAAATCACCCCAGTTATCTTCAGGCACACCTAAAGCTTTCCACACGGCTTTGGAGGCATCAACAATATTATTGGGACATGGAGGCTGATAGTCATGATCTTCATCACATCCCATAGTAGAGTCACATTCATCTACAACCATGGCCTTTACACTTCGCCCGTTACCATGTATTGTGATGAAATTGTGGCACCTGTCCCCTTTTTTGTACCATCCAGTTGATAGTGCGACAACTGGTGTGTCATCAGAGTGATAGTGGTTATCGCACTCAGATGGGCCCCCACCATCACCTCCCTTTTGGAAACTATTTAGTGTAAGTGTCGCCTTGGTATTGCCAGACACTGGAGGTGAACATGTGTAAGTAGTATACGGCTTTCCTTGGACACAACGATCAGAGTCATTCTCTTTGTTGCATTGTCCAGGAGGAGGCTTTTTTCCCTTGATTGTTCCACTTGCATTGCATGTTTGAGCTTCAACTTCTAGGGATAGTGTAATAACAAGAATGAGAGATAAAAGTAGAGATGCTCTTACGCTGAAGTTCTTCATATTGTTTGTGTGTATCGTTTTGTTCGCTTAAATGTTTGATGCATAGCAGTGTAGAATAAGGGGTATTTATAAAAAGATTTCCCAAACAAAATCCAAAGTTATGTTCATAAACTTTCCCATGTACATAGATGTTGAATATGGCAATCACATTGTCAGTGGAAGAGTACGTTGTTACATTATTGTTATCAATATTGTACTTATATCTTAGTGGAAGATTGTGTTAATTATTATAAGCAATTATGGACAGTAGTCGCATAACACCCATTGTTTATATTGAAACTTGAGGTAATTGTATTGAGCAAAGATAAGTTCTGGTTCATATTTTGGACTCTAGTTTTGTCTTCATTCTCATTTAAACAATCAAAACCATTGTTTTGTCCCGATGCTTACAGTTGTTGTTATCTGCAGATTTTCAACAAATTGTGCTTCCACGGGGACTACAAATAAGTGTTGCGTGAAAGTCGGGATGTCGAGTATTGAGCATCAACTGCAACCCAGAATCAGATTTATGTAGGTAAGGATGCAATAAACTATCTGTAAGTTGCTCGTTAAACAAGAAATTGACTAGCAGCAATTTCCAAGATGAAAACCAGAAAGAGACTTCATTTCGGATTCTACATATACTTTCAACAAACTAGCTATTCCATAAAAGACAACCATTTTAGTTACTACACGAAAAAAATGAAAGATTATAAACATGCTTATTCAGGTTTTGCCATCCTCATGGTCTGTCTTCTTCTTGTCACGATCATATCAAGTGTCGAGGCACAATCTTGCAAGCCAACTGGCAAGATAAGGGGGGGAAGAAACCGCCCCCAAAGAAATGCATCAGAGCGTACGACTCTGACTGTTGCATAGAGGGAAAGTTGTACACCACGTTGGGTGTGCCACTGAGTCGTGATGAATTGGAGATAGAATGGGCTGATGCTTGATCAAGTAATTAATTGATAAAAGTTTTAAGGTTTAAGGCCATGCTTAGTTGGATGTTATATTGTTATTTTTCAGTGTAACACTCTATGTTATTGTTATTGTTATTGTTATTTTTCAGTACACTCCATGTTATTGTTATTTTCAGTGGGGACTCAGCTCCCTAGGTCATTAACAAGTCTTGATATCTTTGAGTCTTCGCTTGTTACAGTAACAAAATCTTCTTACAGTAGCTATACAATGATGGAGGATTTTTTAGTTGGTTTCTTTAGTAGATGTCTTTGATTATGACATTACTATTTCCTGATACTTTCACAGACTTACATGCTAAGTTTTGTGCATTGGATAGATCTGTTCGTTGTGTCCGCGTCCGCTCAATTCCGCCCCTCATGTTTTAAATCACAGATAAACATAGTTATTTTCTGGCGCTATTATTAGGTGACAACCTTATAATCTACTCCCTCTGTCCCATAATAATGTCACACTTTCCTTTTTTATCCGTCCCAGAATAGATGTCACATTTCTAAATTAGGAAAGAATCAATGCAATCTTACCATTGCACATGCAATGTACAAATAAGTAATGCGCATTCCTTTAAAACGTTGACAAGTCAAAAGCAATACTTTATTTTGGGACGGAGTGAGTATTCAGTATGCTACATATTTATGAAGTGCATATATGGTTCGACACATTCTATCACAAAAGTAAAAAAAAAACAGAATAAAAGGTACGAAACATATTGAAGGGAAAGAAATTTAGACTATGCATCAGACCAAGTAATATCCATCTCCCCCCAATTATCTTCAGGTACACGTAAGGCTTTCCATACACCTACTGAGGCTTCAACAATATTATTACCACATGGAGGCTGATAGTCACTGCCTTTGTTACATCCCGTGGTTGAGTCACACACATCAATAACTTGGGCAGTTACGCTTCGTCCGTTAGCCTTTATAGTAATCTTTTGCAGACATCTTTCCCCTCCATTGTACCATCCACTTGAGAGTGCCACAATTGGATCATCAGCTCTGTGGTATTCTCCATCACACGATGTTGAAATATCCCCGTTGCTTGGGAAGTCGGTTAGTGTGAGTATTGCCTTTGTACTGTTAGAGACCGGAGGTGAACATTTATAAACGGGATAAAGCTTTCCTGGGAGACAGCACTCGGATCCATCCTCGTGGTCACATGGAGGGAGGTTTCTACCCTTTATAAGTCCACTAGGCTTACAAACTTGAGCTATGACTTGAGAAAAATGTGAAATAACGAGAAGACTTAGTATAAGAAGTGATGCTGCAGACTTCATATTTCTGATTTTGTCTTTCCCGAGAGTGTTGTATGTTGGATACAGGGAAATATAAGAGATTAGGTATATACAAGGTTTTCCATAAAAAAATTCCAAGTTTACGGTCAAAAACGGTACTGTGATGTTGCTTTAATGCTGACCGCTCTGTTGTGCTATGTGAGAAGATTTGGTTTTGTTGGGGTTAAATGGAGTATGACTACTGCGCTAACTCATACACCTGGAGTTATAATTTGGCATCTTCGACAATAAAATGAGTATAATTATTGTTTTTACCATATGCTTGTAGATTTTATAATAGCCAATATGTGCAGTTTACAATATTTCACGAAAGGTGCGTATGAAAGTCCCAATATAGCGGTAAACCATAATTGGGTTTACATAGGCGTCAAAGCTGTATCATATCTTTAATCCTTTACTGTCTGTTATTGGATTCAGAAGATGATTGAGTTAAAAATAGGTTCCTTATGCTGTACATGTACCATTACATTTTTCTAATAGTCATTGATGAAGTAAATTGGTATTTCAGAAATGGCATGACCTTTCTAGTATGTCAAAGAAAAATACTGCCATTAATTTTGAATATTAAAGTTAAATTTTCGTAGTTCTACACTCTTTCTATGTGACAAGTTTATGATTTTGGGTTTTGAAAGTATCCTTATCCCGTTCAAATTCCTTCTCCTCCCACTAGATTCTTTCCGAATGTCATCTAGGCTCTGATGGCATAGAGCTTGGGCCTCCCCCAAGTTCGAATCCCCCTCCCCCTTGTAATTTGGAAATGTTGTAATTGGTTAAAAATAATAAATAAATACCAATGACAATGGCATTGGACATACTACTCTTACTGACAACATTTTAGATCAAAATTCAAAGTAAGGCACTTTTGGAATTGTCAATTTGGTTATAATTCCTTTCTTGATTTGAGTTTATTTTGGCGTTTCCTTGGATTAAAGTAACCAGTTTCTAAAATTCATGCAAATGCTTGAACAACATTCGTATCAGTTGATGGAGTGATCTTTTCTTGCCATGTGTTCTCCGTGGTTCATCCTTGCCATTTAACTTCTTGGCCTTGTGATTCCATGGACCGTCTTGAAAATGACAATTTCTCTGGTGAATCTTTGAATGGTTGGTTAAAATTCAAAGATAATCCAATATTTGTCTGGAGATCCTCTTCTATCGTAATTATGCTATTTTTGATGATTAATATTTGATGAATTTGCAAAATGTTTTATGTCAGCAAAATAATGATTTTTATCATACTTGGTTCTTGCTTTTGGGACCCTAAAGCTACGTTGCTAAATTCGTTAGTCTTTTGTAGGTACCATTCTTCAAGCTTTGGTCATGGTAAAAATGAGTTCAAATAAAGTTTGTTTGAGATTTGTTCATTTAGATGATGAATGAGCACGAGTGAACCTTATTGAGTTGGAAAGACCTGTTCATTTTCGGTACTACAAAGCATTTGTTATATGAGAATGAGAGAGCGAAGAAATGGCTAAGATTCAAATATGGTCATATGGTCCCTATGTGTTTTTCGAGTGTGAACTTAGGTGTATAAACATTCTTTCATTCACCATATATATTTAAAAGTGAAAATATCACATAATATGAACTAGAAATTCCTAAGCGGCTAAGCCTCAGACCAAGTAATGTCCAAGTCACCCCAGTTATCTTCAGGCACGCCTAAAGCTTTCCACACAGCTTTGGACGCGTCAACGATATTGTTGGGGCATGGTGGTTGATAGTCATGGTCTTCATCACATCCCATTGTCGAGTCACATTCATCTACAACCATGGCCTTCACGCTTCGTCCGTTACCATTTATTGTGATGAAGTTGTGGCACCTGTCCCCTCCTTTGTACCATCCAGTTGAGAGAGCAACAACCGGTGTTTCATCTGAGTGATAGTGACCGTCACACTCAGATGGGCCCCCACCATCCCCTCCCTTCTGGAAACTGTTTAGTGTGAGAGTTGCCTTGGTATTACTTGTCACCTGAGGCGAACAAGTGTACGTCGTGTAAGGCTTTCCTTGAACGCAACAATCCGAATCATTCTCTGTGTTGCACTGTCCAGGTGGGGCCTTTTTACCCTTAATTGTTCCACTTGCCTTGCATGTCTGAGCATCAACATCTAGTGAATGTGTGATAAGGAGAATGAACAATAAAAGAAATGATGCTCCTAGGTTGAAGTTCTTCATAATCTCTCTCTCTCTCTCTCTCTCTCTCTTCCCTTTTCACTTTTTGTGAATGTTTTTGGTTTTGATGAAACTTAGGATGATGTGTCTCTCTATTTATATTAGTATGGCTAGAAAAATGCCAATATCGTGTTCAAAATATGACTATTCTGGTAAGTGCCTTTTTAGTTTAGTAGTTGTCACTAGATTTCTATATTATTTATTATTGTATGTTCAACATTCTTGGTTACTTGAAACTTGAAAGTGACAAATATAAAAAGTCTTCATGTTTGGAGTCTTAGTTTGTCATCTTCCTGATTTTGATAATTTCTCCCTCCGTCCCAAAATGATCTTCACACTTTTTTCGACGTTACTACTAAGGAACTTTGAGCAATGATTTTAAGTTGATTTAATTATCTTAATGAAAATCTAAAACTTGTTATTGATATTATTGTTGATGGTGTGTCAATAACAAATTTTATATTTTCATTAATACAATTGAGTCAACTTAAAATTATTGCTCAAAGATCCTTCGTAGTAACGGCGAAAAAAGCGTGAAGAACATTTCGGGACGGAGGGAGTATTTTCTTCAAGATGTTCTCCGCAGATTGCCAGGCAAATTATTGCTAAAGCAACTGGAATGAAGTGTTGTGTACGTGAAACTACTGATTGAGTGTAACGTTATATCAGATGTATTCTGCAGTAATTCATTACTTTGCCTCATCTATAGTTATACATATGCAGTAATCTTCTAGTCCCTCCGTCCTTGAATGAGTATCCATTTTTTTATCCATAAAAGTTGACTTTTCAGCATTGTTACTATCACACACCACTGACCACACCAACAAATATACATATATGTGTATATATACACACACACACATATATAAAATATCTTTGTTGCTAGCTCTCCTTGCGATGATAGGCCAATGTGGAAGTAAAACATTTTTATTTTAAGATTATTTGCATCTATATGCATTTTTTTTTTAAATTTCTATTTGCACATGAGTAAACAACATTCTGCTCATTCAATGCTTTATTACCTCAGTTAAAACTGGGCAAAGTGGACTAAACAATATTCACATGATCATATTCCCACTGTGAACCTTTCTATTTAATTTCTTTGCCTAATATACTTCTCTAGAGTCTGTATTATCTTGACTACTTAGATAATGCCCCTATAATTTTGTTTGGGTTAATTTTGCCTACCCCTGAGGTTTTGTTTCGTATCACTGCCCCCTCTTTGTCAACTTTATTTGTGAGAAATGAATATTGTATCCCTAAATCTTCTCAATGTATATTCCAAAGACACTTCAAAAATTTAGGGCTTAAATAGTCGTTTTGCATCATTAAGGTTGATAAATGGTGGTGGGAGTGAGACAAAACCAAACCTCAAGGGGGTGGGTGGGTGGGAGTGAGACTTATCCAAACCTCAAGGGTGGGCAGTGAAATTAACCCATTTTGTTCATGACAATTATGATGGTTATGTCTTGCATGAACCTGTTGAACCTTAACTTCTATTCAAGTTATCTGGATTTAGTCATGCACTTTGATGATTGCATGAATCAATATATGTAGTTGCCGATGCGCATTTACGTGTATAAAGATACTTTCATTTACTAATATATTCATGAGTATGAAAATTACAGTTTATGTATTAGGGATAGTATATTGCTAAGCATCGGACCAAGTAATGTCCAAATCACCCCAGTTATCTTCAGGCACGCCTAAAGCTTTCCACACGGCTTTTGAGGCATAACCTATATTATTGGGGCATGGTGGCTGATAGTCATGATCTTCATCACATCCCATAGTAGAGTCACATTCATCTACAACCATGGCCTTTACGCTTTGTCCGTTACCATTTATCGTGATGAAGTTGTGGCACCTGTCCCCTCCTTTATACCATCCAGTTGATAGTGTGACAACTGGTGTGTCATCAGAGTGATAGTGGTTATCGCACTCAGATGGGCCCCCACCATCACCTCCCTTTTGGAAACTATTTAGTGTAAGTGTCGCCTTGGTATTGCCAGACACTGGAGGTGAACATGTGTAAGTAGTATAAGGCTTTCCTTGGACACAACAATCAGAGTCATTCTCTTTGTTGCATTGTCCAGGAGGAGGCTTTTTTCCCTTGATTGTTCCACTTGCATTGCATGTTTGAGCTTCAACTTCTAGGGATAGTGTAATAACAAGAAAGAGAGATAAAAGTAGAGATACTTTTAAGCTGAAGTTCTTCATAATGTTTGCGTGTAAGTGGTATTTATAATAAGATTTGCCAAACAAAACCCAATGTTACGTTCACAAATTTTCCTCTCTAGTTAGATATTGAATCGGGCAGTCAAATTTTCAGTAGAAAAGTATGTTGTTTCATTTAGGTTATTAATATTGTATTGAGTAAAGATAAGTTCAAGATATAATGAGGTGATTATATTTCAGTTGAAGATTGTGTTAATTTTTATAAGCAATTATAGACAGTAGTAGCATAACATCCATTGTTTAAATTGAAACTTGAGGTAATTGTATTGAGTAATGATATGTTCATAATTGGACTCTAATTTTGTCTTCATTCTCATTTAAACAATCAAAACCATTGATTTGTCCCGATGCTTACAGTTGTTGTTATCTGCAGATTTTCAACAAATTGCGCTTCAACAGCGACTGCAAATAAGTGTTGTGTGGAAGTCGGGATGTCCATCAACTGGAACCCAAAATCAGATTTATTTAGGTAAGGATGCAATAAACTCTCTGTAAGTTGCTCGTGAAACAAGAAATTGACTAGCAGTAATTTCCAAGATGAATACCAGAAGGAGACTTGATTTCTGATTCTATATATACCTTCAACAAACTAGTTATTCCATAAAACATAACCATTTCAATTACTACAAGAAAAAAATGAAAGATAATAAACATGCTTATTCTGGTTTTGCTATCCTCATGTTCTGTTTTCTTCTTGTCACGATCATATCTAGTGTCGAGGCACAATCTTGCAAGCCAAGTGGCAAGATAAGGGGCAAGAAACCGCCCCCAAAGAAATGCAACAGAGAGCACGACTCCGACTGTTGCATAGAGGGCAAGTTGTACACCACGTACAAGTGTTCACCCCCTGTAACTGGGCGTACAAAGGCTACTTTGACAATCAACAGTTTTGAGAAGGGTGGTGACGGTGGCGGGCCATCCGAGTGTGACAATAAGTACCACCCGGATGACACGCCTGTGGTGGCACTTTCCACGGGGTGGTTTGCTAAAAAGAAGAGGTGTTTAAATTACATTACGATTTATGGGAATGGTAAGAGTGTGAAGGCTATGGTTGTTGATGAGTGTGATTCGACCATGGGGTGTGACGGTGATCATGATTATCAACCACCGTGTCCTAATAACATCGTGGATGGGTCCGAGGCGGTTTGGAGAGCGTTGGGAGTGCCGTCGAGTCGGGATGAATTGGAGATAGAATGGGCTGACGCTTGATTAAGTAATTAATTGATAGAAGTTTGGAGGTTTAAGACAATGCTAAGTTTAATATTATTGTTCTTTTTTTTCTTTCCTGTGTAATACCCCCACCATCCCAAAAAGAGTGCCCCTTTTGTTTTTTGGTTAATTTAAGTAAACTTGAATGAAGAAGATATTCCATAATCTTAGTGAAATTTTAAAAATAGTTATTTGATTGTATTTTCACAGGTCATCAGTAAGTAATATTTTAGAATTATCCTCCGCCCCGGACTAAGGTTTTTTTGTTTGACTTTATACGGAGATTCAGAAAAAGTAAATGTTGTGAGTATAGAAAGTAAAGTAAGAGAAAATAGGAGAAAGAAAGTGGGTAGAAAGTTTTTGTTGTGAGAATGACGAGTGGGTCTCATCATCCATTTTAGATTAATAAAGCAACTAAGAACCTTAGTCTGAGTCGGAGGGAGTAATATTTATATATTGTTGGTCAAAGTTGAATACCAAAAACTAAATGTACCTTATTTTTCTTGAATAAGGAGAGGGAATATATTATACTCCCTCTGTCCCTAATTGAGTCAATTTTCAAGAAATCTTTGTCCCTAAATGAGTGTTTTTTTTAACATAACTTTCTCCCTAAACATTTTTTTTCGAAAATTTTTTCACCGCTTTCTTTATACGTGCAAAACTAAAGGTTTGGAAAGGAGATTACAAGATTATATATGAATCGTTGTTACCAAATTGTTCAAAAAGTTGAGATTTTCAGTGTCCCTTAAAATGAAATTTGGACATTCATTTAGGGACAGTTCAAGGGACAGAGGGAGTAGAAAAAAGATGTAAAAAGAGTGGTTGCTAGTAATGGCCGACGGTGACTTGTGTGGTTTAGTGTTTAAAGGCTTTGGATATTAGTATTTTTTTAAAAAATTGAGTTTTTTCATTAAATGAAGGACTTAATTTATTTCCAGAGTGTGCACGTTAAAGTGCTATAAATCGCAGTTAGTGGAGTTCAAACCCCTTACCTCTCATTTAAAAAGATTACCGGATGCCGCTTCATCAACGGGTTTTTTGCTTAAAAGGCTTTGGATAAGTTGAATGTGTGGTGAGTGGTGACCATGCGACTGAGAATTTGGAGAGAGAGAGAGAGCAACGACTTAAAGGTGGACTCCATGAGTTGTACATAAGTACATTCATGCCATGTGAAGATTTAATGTCACCTGATAAAAGTGGGGTAAGAATTGCAAACATTTTTGACTTTCTCATCCGTATATCCGTTGTATTTTTCTTGAATCCAATATAACGGAATGAGTGAGAGGGAATAGTAAGTTGATTGGTGTTGTGAGTGTAAAAGTAAGTAGGAGAGAGAATGGGTGGGAGGAATAGTAAAGATTCTTTGACATTTAAGGAAGTGGACATATACTCTAAGACGGACTAAAAAAGAAAGGTGGACATATACTCTGGGACGGAAGGATTAGTAAGTTTGAGAGTTACTATTGTCCTGATGAATATACACCCAATAATTGTACTGCTTTATTTAAGAGTAATTATTGATAGTATTATTAATGTGCTTCAATAATAATTTTTATCAGTTTATTAGAATTATTAAACATTTACACTAATCAACTTATTATTCTCTCCCACTCATTCTCTCTTACTTTACCTTTACACTCACAACACTTACTTTACTTCCACCATTTTTTAATCTCCTTGTAAATGTGAGATAAGTCTTTTAGTCGGGGACGGAGGGAGTAGTTAATGACTGATGGTGACTTGTGTGTGGTTTAGTGTTTAAAGGCTTTGGATTTTATTTTATTTTTCCAAATTGTTTTTTTTTTTTGATTCAAAATTGTTTTTTATTTTTTTATTAAATGAAAGACTTAATTTATTATAAGAATTTGAACTTTAAAATGCTAGAAGTCATGGGGTTCGAACTCTGATCTCTTCTCTTGTTTAAAAAGAACACCGTGTACAGCTTGCTCGCTGCTTAAAGGCATAGGATAATTGAGTGTGTGGTTACCGTGTGACTGAAAATTTGGAGAGAGAGAGAGAGAGAGAGAGAGAGCAACGACTTAAAGGTGGACTCCAGAGTTGTACATAAGTACGTGAAAATTTAATGTCACCTGACAAAGTGGGCCAAGAATTGCAACCATTTTTGACTTTCTCATTCATATATTATATGCGTTGATATATCCGTTTGTATTTTTTCTTAAATCCAATACAATGGTAACAAGTGTCCACAAATAATTACCATGGAACGGTCGTTAAATAAAACTGAAAAACTAAAATATTTGCAGCATTTCATGTTATACAATCTCTCATTATCTTTACTAGGTAACTTTAAAATAAAGCAAAACTGCATCAAAAATCACTTAACTATGACCGCTTTGGGTATTTGGTCACTAAATTAATTTCCTTTTGAAACAACACATCCAACTTACTTATTTTTGCATCCATAGTCACTATCACTAACCCCGTTAGTTTTTTGGCATTAAATAGTCATGTGCCAATGCACATGACTTTTTTTAAGGGTATTTTAGGTAGTTCGCTTTAAACTAGAATATAAAGGTTAAACGTGTTTCAAATAAGTCCCTGACCAATTGTTTTTCACCACTTTAGCTATTGATGTTAAAAAAAATTAATTAAGTCATTTTTTCATTTATAATGTTTATTTAGTTCGTTAACTTTATCACCAACACACCCACCATCTCACTATCACCACCACCACCACCACCTTTCAGCCGCCATCAACAACCACTGGCCTCACTGAATAGCCATTGCAAAACCACCACCATGGCATTAAAAAATCAGATAAAAACTCACAAATTTGCATCTCATCTAAATCAAATTCACAATAGATTCATGACTTCAATATATCACTAGCAATGTCGGAATCTGTAATCGGAAACTTGCCAGAATCTTCCCGGAATCTTCCAAATTCGTTCTATCCACCTCCACGATCATATGCATCAGCATATCTTGCGAAGCCGTAGCTCTTCCTTGACTGAGATCCTCCCTCCTCCGTCGAATTATCTCCTCAATCACTTTCCTTATCCTCTTTGACGCCTTAATCCCCTAATTAAACCTCGTCCCCGGCAAATTGATCGGAATCGCAATGATTCCGTCGGCAGCCACCTTGAATGGCCGCGCGAGTTTCTCGAGCTCACCAATTCATTGATTTGCGAAGTCGATCACCTAAATTGGCAAGATCCGGGGGCGTCAAATTGTGTCTCCCTCAAACGAATGCAAGATCCTAAATTGGCAAGATCCGGGGGCGTCAAATTGTGGCTCCCTCAAAGAAGAAGAAGAAAGAAGAAGAAAGAAGAAGAAGAAGAAGGGGGAGCAGGCGGCCATGGAAGTGGGGCATTATGCGATTGTTCTCGGAGAAGAAGAAGGGGCGGAGGAATGGGGGGGAGTTGCAGAATGAAGAAGAAAGGGGAGGGGTGTTTTAGATATTGAGTGTTTTTTTTTGTTTTCATTTTAAACCCTAAACTTTGTTTTTTCACTCATTAAGCCGAACAATTTGTTTCCCATTCTTTTGACCAAACTACCTGAACTACCCTTTAAAATATTGTCACATGCATGGCACATGACTATTTAACGCCAAAAAACTAACGGGGTTAGTGATAGTGACTATGGATGCAAAAATAAATAAGTTGGATGTGTTGTTTCAAAAGGAAATTAGTTTAGTGACCAAATACCCAAAGTGGTCATAGTTGAGTGATTTTTGGTGCAGTTTTGCCTTAAAAGAATAATAAATAATAGTTCTGTTAATAGAATTATTTATTATTAATATATTAATTTAATTGAATATGTAATTCATTATATTTATCATGCAATACTTAATAACATATAAAATATTTTTTGTAAAAAAAAATAATATTTATTATATAAATGAGTAGGAAAGAGAAAATATAATGGGGTATAATAAAAAGTAGGAGAGAGAAACTAATGACTTTTATCATGAATGGGGGTAAAATTATTTAAAGTTATGATGATTGATGACTTATAATGTAGAGCTGACGTGGAAAAGGGAGGGATGTCATGAAGATGCTTGGATCTTTTCTTTCTTCTTGTTACTCCTTCCGTCCCTTTAAACACCAAGAATAATACTTGGGGCACAAAAAAATCACAAAAACTTACTATTAATGGTGCATAAATAATAAAGTGTGTTAATTCTCAATGTATAGTTTAAGGGTCACATTCACCTACTCTCTTGGCAAACAATAAATTTCCGGAAAATTGCTGCAATATACTATAGTTTACAAAATAAGATGTCATAATTATATTGGAAATTTTAATTAAAGTGTGACACATCCACACTCGATGCAACAAATAAAATATCTACACCTCATTTTATATGCATCATTTTGTGATTTTTTTTTTGTAATCCTTGCATTGCCCTTCTCTCATAGTATGTTCATTTCCTCTGTGATGAATCAATCAACATGATTGACATGAGTCTATTAGATGATAACTCGTAGAATTCCAAATACACATTGGTGCGTTGTGTGAATGACATTTGACTATGATATTATATTAAATGTCTTGAAATGTACATTGAACATTCAAAAATTTACTCTCTTTGTCCCAGAGTAGGAGTCCTAGTTTCTATTTTGATACGTCCCAAAGTATGAGATTCTTTCCTAAAATGGTAAAGAATACTTACTATTCATCCCACTCATTCTCTCTCCTACTTTACTTTTATACTCATAACACCTATCAACTTACTATTCACACCCACTCATTCTCTCACCTACTTTACTTTTACACTCACAACACATACTTCTACCATTTCTTAATCTCCCTGCAAATGGAAGGTATGACTCTTACTCCGGGACTATTATGAATCGTGATGCAATAACAATTTTTTTTTTTTTGATGATGTCCACGCCAGAAGGAGGCGAGGAGAGGGATCGAACCCTAGCGTTCACCGAGGGTGAGGCTTGGCTTTACCACTGGGTCACTTTTAAATTTTCATTTTGATCATTATTTATTCTCCAAATTATTCATCACAGAGCAATTAAGTTGAAAAAAAAATCCACATTGTCTAAGACGGAGGGAGTATATGCTTGTACTTTTATGCACCCTTTAAGTAGTATGCTCTGACTCATTACACAGAAATGGTCTCAAGATTCGGAAATAGCAGCTCAAGATAACGATTTCATTAATTTTATCAATGCCAAACACATTCAGTAAATCGGCAATAACCAATTTGAGGTAATGTCATATTTCAAAAAATAAAACGAAAAACAGGAAGAATTACAATAGGAGCAGCATAAACATTTAATAAGAGAATTGAAACACGAAATAAAGAAAATAGAAACAATAACTACCGATTCATATATGTATATTTACCCAATCAATTGAGAAACCCTAATCGATTGAGAAACAATAACTACTGATTGATATGGAAACCCTAATAAAACCATGAACTACACAACATATGAACTACGATTCATATATATGTATATTTACCCAATCGATTGAGAAACGAGCATAGAAGAAGAACAAAACCCTATCGCCTCTATGCGACTGCGAAACGAGCGAGAGAAATATTTGGGGATTTTTTTTTTTTGGGAGATATTTCTTTTCTTTTTGGCGGAAAGTAGCGTGGGAAATTTGTGAAAAAATTGGTTTCGCGGTCTTATATTTACGGCGGCCTGGTTTACAAGAAATAAGAATTTATGCACTTTTGTACGTCGGCTATATTAAACACTCGTATATAACCTGTATATTTACGGCTCTTGTAATTTTATCTTCGTATATAGTATATATGTTTACGGCGGATAAGTATATCTCTAGTATATAATATAACATATACGAGGCACATTTAAAAACCTCGTATATAATATAACATGTACGAGGGAAAGTATAAAAAGACGCATATAATACAAAATATACGACTCACGTTAAAATGTGCCGTATATAATGCAACATATACGAGGACCCGTAATTTTGACTGACCTGAAAATTGTATCAACGAATATGATCTACACATGCATACAGACGACCACAAAAAAGAGTAAAATTTTGATCATTGTCATACAAAATTATATGTATCAACATAATAAATGGGTTAATCTCATTTTACTACTCTAAAGTTTACATATTGTATCACTTAGGGGTCTGTAATTTCGGTTTTCTCACTTTCAGGCCTAAACTTTTAGTTTTGTATCAATTTCATGCCTAAGCAAATATTCTGTTAGATTTTTGACATAAAATTTGACAAAAAACTGGCATGTACCTTTTAACACCTATTTACTCTATGCCATTTGGTCTTTTGTTGACTTTTTATGTGATCATCTCACTGACATTTAGATTTCTTGGTGAACTGTGATAATGTGATTTCTCATCTTCACTACCAGACCTTTAATTCTCGAGTTGATGGTTGCATGGGGTCTCTTCTCCTACTGTTGCTATCTTCATCAACATAATGCACCACAATTACCAACTAAATCAATCCTTTTACTCTGCAATTTGGAATTCAAATTCTTGGTCAGCCTATCTTTACCTCTTTATTTTTATATGGTTCATATTCATTTGATTAAAAAAAAAACTACTTGAAAATAGTGTGGTTAAGATTTTCGGACATTTATTTCAGAACGGAGGGAATACTTAGATTAGTTGTTGATTTTATTTTTCATTAAAATATATACTAGAAGCAACAAGAAGCATGATTAAATCTTTAATTAATTAATCAAAATGAAATAGTCATTATTTTCTAACCACATAAACTTGGCAAGTGCTATTTGAAAAGACCAAGCCCCAAAGAAAAGAGGTGTTGGATGATACTAGACATGTCCAAACGGTTCTGGTTCCGGTTCCCGGTTCCGGAACCGCCGGTTCCCAGTTCCGGAACCGCCGGTTCCCGGTTCCCAAATAGCCGGAACCGTATTCGAACCATAATAATCCGGTTCCCGGTTCTATCCGCCGGTTCCGGTTCCACCGGTTCCATCACCATCTAACTTTTTTTTTTTTTTTTTTTTTTTAAATCCAAACCTCTTAAGACAGTAAAGACCCTAATTAATCTGTTTTTTTTTTTTTTTTTTTTTTTTTTTGGGAGTATGTTTTTGGAAAGAATGAGAAGTGGACAAAATTTGATTAGTATATTATTAAAGATAGAATAAAAATTCTAACAATATTTTTAGGAAAAAAAAGGGCGGCACCCTTATAATTTTATTAATATAATTGAAAATATTACAATGAAGGGGACAACCAAGTCTTTCCCTTTTATAATTCAAGGGTAGACAAAAGGAGCATATACCTCTATATTACAACATTTATCTAAATTCTAGTCTAATTTAAATAAAACAACACTAGACTACAAGTACAAATACTAAATAAATGCTAAATATTACATTTAATTGTATTGGGTTGGGGGGTGGGGGCATTTGGCGTGAGTCCAGATCTCCTGTGCCCCTCCATGTGCCCTTCCCTGTGCCCCTCTAATCTCAACCGTTTATGTTGATATTATCCAAGAATGTAAACGGTCCATATTAGAAGGGCACAGGGAGGGGCACAGGAGATCTGCCCTCATTTGGCGTGTGTGTGTGGTGTGATGAATGTGTGTTGTGTGTGTCAGCCTTAGGCATGTGTGTGTGATTGTGAAGAGTGAATATGGTGGGTGGGTGAAGTCAGGAAGGAGGACTGGAGGGAGGAGTGTCTAGTCTTGTACCTAGGCTAGCTCTAGCATAGCATGGCATGGATGAGATGGATGGGAATTGGGAGAACCTTCGGTTCCCGGTTCCGGTTCCCGGTTCCGGAACCGCCGGTTCCTCGGTTCCCAATATGGTGGATTCGTATTCGAACCGTTTCAATCCGGTTCCCGGTTACGTTCGGTTCCCGGTTCCGGCGGTTCCCGGTTCTCGCCGGTTCCCGGTTCCGGTTCTACCCGCCGGTTCTGTCGGTTCCCGGTTCTATTTGGACATGTCTAGATGATACATCCAATTTTCTGTTAAAAATCTAACAAAATTATTATTCAGGCCCAAAATCAATACAAAATTGAAAGTATAGGCCTTAAAGTGAGAAAATTGAAACCACAGGCCTCCAAGTGTTACGGCATGTAAACCTTAGGGTAGTAAAATGAGATTAATCCCATAATAAATAGACAGAGTAATTTAAATAGGTTATCGTCTCACTTTATTTTATGTCTGCATTAATTTTGACTTTGAATTGTGGCTGCATTTGTTATCTTCTCAATTGATTTCCTCTTTTCAAAAACTTGTTTTGCAAAGTACTTTCCTATTCCCTTTCTCCGAAATTGCCAGTGAAACAAGGAATCATGTAGCTGTCTCACGAAAGTTGACTCCATTGAGTAATACTTAAATCCACATTCCACGAAATTGCCTACACAATAAGATACTACTCCCTCTCCCGCTTTAAAGTTCTTACTTTCCTTTTTAGTCTGTCCAAATTTAAGGTTCTTATAGCATCCACAATGGTTAAGCTATTTCAAATAATTTTTTTGTGATTTCAAGATGACACATCTTCTCCAAATGAACAAATAAAAACTCAAAGCTTTTTCTACAATGGTAAAGCTTTTTCACTATTTTTTTGTGGCCCCCACATTCAATATTGTTTTATATATAAAATATAAAATAAATAATGTATATTATTTATATATAAAATATAATATAATATAAATATATATATATATATATGAAATATTATATATATATATAATATATATATATGAAATATTATATTATATTTTTTGCTTCAAAAAAATATATATATATATATATATATATTATATTTTATATATAAAATTCATATTATATATTGAACAATAAAAAAAATCATTGCTTTTATTGAAATTACATAACTTAAAAACTTATCATTAACCAATTAATTACTACAAATAAAATATAAAAAATGAAGATGAGAATGGAGGCTGCCTATGCAATAAGAGCACTGCCTTCTATACTATCATGAACACGGATGGCAAGAACACGTTTTGGTGATCAAATTTTTTTGTTACAGTATGAGAACAACGGCAACATTGTTGTTGAAAAATAAATTTATAAAAATAAAAAATAAAATTATTGTTTGTTATTAATGACTAACATGGGAAAATGATGTAGCACGGGTTTGTCACACTACAGCAGGGATCCGATCGTGGGAAGACAGCCACCCGCCCGGAGCGGCCGAGCATGGAGATAAGAGCGTCCGAGCAGAATCGGTGCTGAAGACAGGACAGCTTCGACATGATTTGCACGGTCGTGCTGATTACCAAAGCACGGTCGTGCCGCAGATTGGAGCGGCCGCGCAAAGTCCTTGACTCGGCCGAGCGCGGAAGGAATGAAAAGCTGGAGCAGTGCGGCGGATTTCGCACGGTCGTGCCACTTTAAACGCACGGTCGTGCCCGGCAATTGTCCAGACGGGATTTTCTGTGTTTGACCAGATTTTGAGTTAAAAACAATTCCTTATTGTTTTGTTTGGTTTCCTTTTTCAATTAGGACTTTCTTTATTCTTTCTAGGTTATTAAACCTTTTTGTGTTCATTGTTCAAACATTATTACTTTCTTAATACATTCTTTGCAAATTGCAAGATTGCACCTTTGTGTGTGAAGCCTTTGTGCTTGTTGAATAATCTTTTCGAAGATTGTTAAGGAGGGATCCTTTCATCCTGTTATTTTAAGGGTTAATTTCTATTAATCCTTGGTAATTTCCGCTGCGTTTACATCAATTGGTATCAGAAAAGGTTCGTTCCTTGGAAGATGGCCAACGATATGAAAGACCTCTTCACCGCGTTTCAAGAAAGTATGAGAGAAAGTATGCGCGAGAGTATAGCGCAGCTAATACAGGTTACTGCTACTGCATCGCAGGAAGCCGCCACTCGTCATACTGAACTCCTGGCAGCATTGGCACGTGATAATGGTGGTCGTGATAACGAAAACCCTAGAAATCGAGCAGATCCTCGTGGGGAACGCCTCCGCCGCGAAGATCCGGTTCAAGGGGATTTACGAGATGGTGTTTTTTATGAGGCCAGGGTAGTGCCTCCTACCGATCAATGACCCAAGATTCGGGCTGATATACCGTCTTTCTCTGGTGAGTTGAATACTGAAGATTTTATGGATTGTCTTTCTGAAGTTGAGAAATTTTTTGATCTGATGCAAACTGAGGAGGATCGTAAGGTTCCTTATGTTGCATATAAATTACGTGGGGGTGCTTCTGCGTGGTGGACGCAAGTGACGAGACAGCGAGTTCGTAACAATTGGCCTCCGATTCGTCGTTGGATAGATATGAAGACGGCACTGAAAGATCGTTTTCTACCCGACGATTTTGATCAGGAAATTTATCGTCAGTTTTTGAAGTGTAAACAGGGTAACCGGATAGTCGATGAATATGCTCGCGATTTTTATGCCCGTTCTGCCCGCACGGATGTGAACGAAACCGAATCTCTTCAAGTCGCACGATTTATCGAGGGTCTTCATCCTCCCATTCAAAATCAGGTGGACTTATTTACTACCTATTCACTCAGTGAAACCATCACCAGAGCGAAAAGGGTAGAACGCCAATTATCTTCTACGTTTCATTCTCCAACACCATATAGGAGGTTTGGCGAGGGCACTTCGAATAGCAATAAGAGCCAAGCTTCTGCGACTTCTCCTTCTACGGGTAATACACAGACTGCAGCAGTCGGGTCTAAGCAGGATGCTGGTAAACAGGTGAACACCGCCCCGACCCAAGCTCCTGCAGTTCGGCGTAACCCCCCTCCTACTACTACCGGTCAACGAGCTCCTAACCCTTACGCCAAGTCTTATGGCGATAAGTGTTTTCGGTGTCAACAGACCGGCCATCAATCTAGTCAGTGTCCTCAGCGTCGGGGTGTTAACATGTTTGATCGGGACATGTCAGGGGAAGATGATGGCGACAATGGTGAAGTCGACTATATGTATGACCCAAATGATGATGATGGGGACGTGGCTGATGAGGAGGGGTTTCATGAGTCTCTCGTGGTTCGCAGTATGATGTTGACTACCCCTACGGGAGAGTATAACCCAGAGAGGCATAATATTTTTCGCACCAAAGGGAAGGTCAAAGATTGTGACACCTTGTTCATTGTGGATAGTGGGAGCAGTGAGAACCTTGTCGCCCGGAAGTTGGTGGACAATTTGAAGCTTGAAGTTCGTAAGCACCCTACTCCTTACACCGTCGGCTGGATTAATAATGTGGGCTCTATTAAGGTACATGAACAATTTCTCCTCCCTTTCTCCATTGGTAAATATAGCGATGAAGTGTTATGTGATATTGTTGATATGACTGCATGCCATGTTATGTTGGGTCGCCCGTGGCAATTTGATCTTAATATTGTTTACAATGGTCGTGAGAATTCTATTAAATTCACAAAAGATGGGGTTCGTTGTCAATTGTTCCCGTTGCGATCCTCTGGTTCTACTTGCAAAACAAACCCCAATTCCATTGTGTCTTTGTGTACTGCTCGTGAGTTCATGGATGACTTGAAAGATAGTCCTGTTGTTTTTGCTGTGGTTCGTAAGGGTATTGATGGCAAGGTCAGTTTAGTCCCTACATCACTACAGTCTGTGTTAGATGACTTTCGTGATATTATGCCTGATGATTTGCCTACTGGGTTGCCACCCCTTCGTGATATTCAGCACAACATTGATCTTGTTCCTGGAGCTTCCCTTCCTAACCTCCCTCATTATCGTATGAGCCCTGCTGAACATGAGATATTGCGAGCACAGGTTGAGGATTTGTTGAAGAAAGGTTATATTCAGGACAATATGAGTCCTTGTGCAGTCCCGGCTCTTCTAGTCCCTAAGAAGGATGGCACGTGGCGTATGTGTGTGGATAGTCAGGCCATCAATAAAATCACTGTGAAGTATAGGTTTCCCATTCCTCGTTTGGATGATATGTTGGACATGCTTCGTGTGACACGCCCCCAGGTCCCGGGATCCCCTAATAGAACCTCGAACCTGGATGGAGTGCCTAACGAGGAACAAGAAACTTAACAAGAAACTTAATGACATTTGTTTAACAAACTGACATGATATATATATACACTCTAGAGTAAGGAGCTATACTAGCTCACAACACGAATTCTAGACAAGAAAAATTAAAACAAAACTTAATACATACACAGCGGAAACATGCCTAGCACATAAGCTGGCATTAAGAGTACTATACAAGATGTCTAGTAACAACAAGAACTAAACAAGACTGTCTACCCCAAAATAAGGTGTTATGCAACCCAATACATCGTCATCACCAAGTGTAAAAGGACACAAGCTCCAAAATAATCACGACCTGCGAAGTAAGCTCCCAACTATGTCGAGCCTCACTGCGCACTATCCTTCCTTTCCTGGGGGGGGGGGAACAAATAAAGGGTGAGATAAATCTCAGTAAGCTATTAGATGCAACTACATGACATGTTATCATGCAATTCAAGTAGATACTCAAGTAATCATATATCAAGTATCATCAAGTAACAAGTATATGAGAGGATAATCCACTCATCAAGTAGCACATAAGGATAAACAAGCAAGTTATAAGGATATTGCTTCCTTCCTTATTCCTCCCAAGAATACCATTGTTGTCGAAGCTTGTATTACTTTGACAATCACGATCAATAACAGGAACTGATTATTCAGTATATATCAGAAGACCCGGTAACCAGTGTCATTCCCAATATCAGTACTCATGATTATTCACGAGGTGTTCAGGACAGGAGTTTAGCATTCACTTAAGTCAGGCTTATTGCTCCAACTAAGGAAGCTATGCCCTTACTATGGCCGGTAGTAAGGGGTCAGGCGGAAATACATAGGGACCCGATTGTCACTTAACCCCAGCTCTCGCGACAAGCGTGAACCTATACATTTTCGAACAAGCAAGGAGAACCAGCTGGACTCACACAAGAAGGTACAAGTAGATATTTACTTGAACTACGGGAGAGGAACTAATCCAAAAGTAGTGGACTAGCTCAACAAGGAACATGCTTCAAGTAATCAAGAAGTCACCTTGTTATCAAGCAACTATATGCAATGTTTGCACATACACAACAAGAACATGTCTCATACAAGTTAGTGCTTGTTCATAGCACTTTCGAGTTCACTACCATACATATGTATTGGTGTCAAGTCAAGTCAAGTACAAGATTTTATTATCTTATATTCAAGTTATAATCCAATTCTTTGGATGTTCAAGTCACGTACAAGATTTTAATGTCTTATACTTCAAATTATATCCCAATCTTTGGACATTCAAACAAGTATAAGAGTTATACATTTACTCTTACAAAATCCCAATCCTATTCTTAGGATGTTCAAGTCTAAGACCTTGTGCCAATGCCTCTAAGGTGCACAATCATTGGATTCACAACAAGTATAACACATTAGTGCTTGTTCATAGCACTTTCAAGACATAAAGAAGAGATACTACTCTTATACTTATGCTCTCATTGTAATTCAATGAGTATACATGTTTAAGACCAACTTCTGATGCCCCTAAGGTGTCACAACACTTGCTAGGATATCTTATACTAAGGTTATATACCTTAACTAGGGTTACTTCCAACTTATACAAACTTTAAACAACATTTTGGTTTTTCAGATAACTGTACGGTCGCACAAAATGAACTGTGCGGTCGCACACAAGCAGTCAATTTCTTTGAAAAATCTTTCAGAAAGATGTGCGGTCGCACAATCATTTTTGTGCGGTCGCACAATGTACCACAATGCGAAATTTTTATTCCTTTCCCAGTTTAAGAATTGTCCGTCCCAAAACGTAGGAGTAACTTTCTATTAACAATTTCAACAACTCTAAAATGCAAACCAAACTCAATTTCCCATTTCAAGTTACTCGTGCTTTCTTACACAGGGGGTTTTATACTCCCTTTGTCCCAAATTTACAAGTACCACAAAAATCACCCCAAACACAAAATTAACAATCACAAGTATTGAGAATAACATTTATGCATGTTATTACAAGCAAGGGGGAGCTAATAACTTACCTAGTCAAAATTCAAGTTGACCAAAACTTATTTCTGTTCGGCCTGGAACGCTCTATTCAACGCCACGAATATTAATCCGGGATCGGAATCAAGAACGGAGGGATAATTAAGCTCGAGGAGTCGAGAATAGGGAAAAATTTTAACCCTAGCTTTGAAACAGAGGGAGCGTACGTAAGAAATTTGGGGAGAAATGATTTCTCAGAGAAGGAACCCAAAGATAAACTTAAACTTTCAAAGAATGACACTTAGGCCCCTCAAGTTTCACTTTTAACAAAAAGACCCCTAAAGTCAAATTTTCACAAATGACCCAAAAGTCAAAACTAGATATTTAACCACCTTAACTATTTAAAGCAGTTAAAAATTTAATCCAAGTAAAACTAACACATAATATGCAAGTTCAAATATTTAACAAGAAATTCGATGGGTGTTACATCGTGGGTCCAAAGTCTTCTCCAAAATTGACTTGAAAAGTTGGTATCATCAAGTGCGTGTTCGCCCGGGGGATGAGTGGAAGACTGCTTTTAAAACGAAGGAGGGGTTATATAAATGGTTGGTGATGCCATTTGGTTTGTCTAATGCCCCTAGTACTTTTATGAGATTGATGCACCAGGTGTTGAAACCATTTAACGGTAAATTTTTGGTGGTGTATTTTGATGACATCTTGATTTATAGTAAGACAGAGACGGAGCATCTTGAACATTTACGCGCGGTCTTGCAGGCACTACGCGAGAATCAGTTGTTTATTAATCTCAAGAAGTGTTGCTTTATGTTAGATAAATTGTTATTCTTGGGTTATGTCGTCTCTGCAGATGGGATTCAGGTTGATGAAGATAAGGTTCGTGCTATTCGCGAGTGGCCTACACCGACGACGGTTAGTGAGGTACGCAGTTTTCATGGGCTTGCTACTTTCTATCGACGTTTTATTCGTGATTTTAGCACTATTATGGCCCCCATTACTGAGTGTCTCAAGAAAGGGAAATTTTATTGGGGTGAAGAAGCCGCTTCTAGTTTTGTCTTGATCAAAGATAAACTGACTAGTGTTCCACTGCTAGTCTTACCAGATTTTTCTAAGCCTTTTGAACTCGAGACAGATGCTTCGGTTGTGGGCATAGGGGCTGTTTTGCTCCAAGGGAAGAAACCGATAGCTTTTATGAGTCAGAAGTTGGAAGAGGCAAAACGGAAGTGGACAGTGTACGAGCTTGAATTTTATGTAGTGGTCCAGGCAATTAAGCATTGGGAGCAGTACCTTTTGCATCGCGAGTTTATTCTTCATACTGACCACGAGGCCCTTAAATATTTGAATGGTAAACAGTCGCTTAATCGTATGCATGCCCGTTGGGTGGCTTATTTGCAGCAGTTTACTTTTGTTATTCAGCATAAAAGTGGACAACAGAATAAGGTGGCAGATGCCTTGAGTCGACGGACTACCTTGTTGGTGACTATGCATAACGTGGTTGTGGGGTTTGACTGTTTGAAAGAGTTGTATGAGACTGATGCAGATTTTGCAGACGCATTGGCCAAATGTCGCGATGGGCATACTGCGGGTTTGTTTCTTTTGCATGATGGGTTTTTGTTCTATATGGATAAACTGTGCATTCCCCAAGGTTCCGTTCGCGAGAGCCTTATTTCTGAGGTCCATCGTGCCGGTCATTATGGGCGCGACAAGACGATCGCCTTGGTTATGCAGAAATATTATTGGCCCCAGATTCGGCGTGACACGCACAGGGTTGTTGAGAAGTGCATGGTTTGTCAGGTAAATAAGGGCCAATCGCAGAATACGGGTTTATATACTCCTCTACCCGTCCCTGCGGGTCCTTGGGAGGATATCTCTATGGATTTTGTTCTTGGGTTGCCTCGTACCCAACGGTCTAATGACTCGGTTTTTGTGGTGGTGGATCGTTTTTCCAAAATGGCTCATTTTATTCCTTGTAGAAAAACTTCTGATGCTTATTCTTTAAGGAGGTAGTTCGTCTACATGGGGTCCCTAAGACTATTACTTCCGATCGCGACACTAAATTTCTTAGTCACTTTTGGCGTTCTCTGTGGCATATTTTCGCGACCGGGTTGCAGTTTAGTAGTTCTTTCCACCCACAGACGGATGGGCAAACCGAAGTGGTTAATCGCACCTTGGGTTCGATGATTCGGTGTTTGTGTGGTGATTATCCCAAGAAGTGGGATTTGGTTTTAGCTACTGCAGAGTTTGCTTTCAATAACATGCCAAATCGTATCACGAAGAAGACTCCGTTTGAGATTGTGTATCAACGACCTCCCACACACACTCTTGATTTGGTTCCTTTGCCTAAACTACCGGGTTATAGCATTGCAGCTGAACATATGGCGGAGAGGATTGAAGCGGTTCAAAATGAAGTCAAGGCGAATATTGAGGCATCCAATGCTAAGTACAAGGCCTTTACGGATACGAGGCGTCGTTCGAAGGTCTTTGATGTTGGCGACTTGGTGATGGTGCATTTGCGCAAAGAACGTGTTCCCCAAGGTATATATCATAAACTTCATCCCAAGAGAATTGGTCCGTGCAAGGTTTTGAAGAAGATAAATGATAATGCTTATGTGGTTGATTTGCCGGATGGGTGGAATATTTCTCCTACTTTTAATGTCTCGGATTTGATTACTTTTCACCCGGATGATCCTCTTTATGTTGATATGGATTAGGGGACGAATCCGTTTAAAGAGGGGGAGCATGATGTAGCACGAGTTTGTCACACTACAGCAGGGATCCGATCGTGGGAAGACAGCCACCCACCCGGAGCGGCCGAGCATGGAGATAAGAGCGTCCGAGCAGAATTGGTGCTGAAGACAGGACAGCTTCGACATGATTTGCACGGTCGTGCTGATTACCAAAGCACGGTCGTGCCGCAGATTGGAGCGGCCGCGCAAAGTCCTTGACTCGGCCGAGCGCGGAAGGAATGAAAAGCTGGAGCAGTGCGGCGGATTTCGCACGGTCGTGCCACTTTAAACGCACGGTCGTGCCCGGCAATTGTCCAGACGGGATTTTCTGTGTTTGACCAGATTTTGAGTTAAAAACAATTCCTTATTGTTTTGTTTGGTTTCCTTTTTCAATTAGGACTTTCTTTATTCTTTCTAGGTTATTAAACCTTTTTGTGTTCATTGTTCAAACATTATTACTTTCTTAATACATTCTTTGCAAATTGCAAGATTGCACCTTTGTGTGTGAAGCCTTTGTGCTTGTTGAATAATCTTTTCGAAGATTGTTAAGGAGGGATCCTTTCATCCTGTTATTTTAAGGGTTAATTTCGATTAATCCTTGGTAATTTCCGCTGCGTTTACATCAGAAAATGATGAAAATTAATGTAAAGAGCTCTTGAAGAGAGCTCTTTGGGGAAGGAGTTGCTCTTTAGGAAAGAGTTTTTTACCTCTCTCCACAATGGTAAAAAGCTTTAAGGAGCTTTTTCATAGAAATAAAAACCTCACAAAAAGAGTCAAGAGAGTCAAGATCTCCTGTGCCCCTCCATGTGCATTTCCCTGTGCCCCTTTAATCTCAACCGTTTATGTTGATATTATCCAAGCATGTAAACGGTCCAGATTAGAGGGGCATAGGGAGGGGCACATGGAGGGGCACAAGAGATCTGAACTCTCACAAAAACCTCCCATTGTGGATGCTCTTACTTTGCTTTATTACCTAAAATGGAAAGTGAGACCTACTTCCTAAAATGGAAAGTGGGACTTACTTGTCATTCTCACAACAAAAACTTCCTACCCACTTTCTCTCTCCCACTTTAATTTTCTACTCACAACATTTACTTTTTCTTAATCTCCGTGCAAAGTCAAACTAAGAACTTTAAATTGGGACGGAGGGAGTATATAGTATGTACTTTAGTTTCTATTTTTTTTTCTTCCAAGTCTGATCACTAGGTTGCCCAGTTCTTTGCACCAGATTCATAATTAAAGAAGAATTTCTTTATGAATAATACTATGGGCACAAAAAAGAGTCCAGATCTCCTGTACTACTATGTGTGTCACTTTTTGTGCCACAGATGATCCAACGGCTCACAATTTGTAAGATTAACATTTTATTAATATTATTCAAACATATTAACGGCTGGATTACTTGTGGCACAGGGAGTGACACACAAAGTGGTACAAGAGATCTGGACTCCACAAAAAAGTCACAAAATCTTGCTCACAAAATCCTATGTGTAATGATTTAATTGATGTTTTTAATTAGAGTGTGGCAGATCCATTATCGATGCAACTAATAAAATATCGCCACCTCATGTTGTGAGCAAGATTTTGTGAGCTTATTTTGTTACCCTAGCATTGCTCTTTCTTTATTTTCTTATTGGGAAATGCTAGGCTTTCAAAAGAAGTCTACAAAATGAATGATACAAGATGTGGTGGCGATATTTTGTTGGCTACATCGATAGTGGACCCGGCACACTCTAATTTAAAACACCTATACAATCATGACACCTTATTTTGTAAGGCACATTTTGTAGCCATCTTTTGTAACTTTATTATTTCCCTTTCTTATTTACTATTACTCCACTTATTCTTTTTCCATTTCTTACAAGTTTGCATTTATATTATTATTATTATTATGTATTTTCGGTCTTTTTTTTTTTTTTTTTTTTTTTTTGTATTTTCGGTCAAATTATGTAAGTTGACCACCAAAAAGCATAATGAGACTATTTTTTTTTGGGCGGAGGGATGATTTGAATGTGGTGTGTGTGAGAATTGAGAGAGAGAGAGAGAGAGAGAGAGAAAGCAACGACTTTTGAAGTTTACTTTCTAGTTTCTATTCATCATTCTTTTGATCTGCTATCTTCTCCTTTTTTTTCCCCAGCATATACCTTTGACATTATTCTTCTCTCTCTCTTTTGGTCTTCATTATCTCCCTTTCTTTTGATCTGCTTAATTTCTTCTGATTTCCCAGCATATACCTCTTCCCTTCTTCCTTCTTGTCCTGTAAACAAACAATCAACAAAATGAACGTGGCTGAAATCTTCGTGTCTTCTACAGTGTCACAGCTGGTGGGAGACTTGTACTCTTCAGCCTATTCATTCATTCCCTATGGCGGAATTGATAAAAAGCTCGAGCAGTGGGGAACTATACTGTCAAGAATCAAGGCAGTTCTGGGGTACGCAGAAGTCAGACAGTTTACAGAGCCATCGGTTCAAGAGTGGCTGCGCGATGTTCAAAATCTGGTTTATGAAATTGAAGACTTTGTGGATGATTTCGGCTCTGAAGCTCGGGTGGATGAACCTGAATCAAGCCGTTCCAGTAAGCTACTTAAGTCTATTTCTGGTGTTTTTTCTAGCATCACTCACACTGCTTCTAGCTTCAGTCCTGCTACAACTTCAAAGATTAGTGAGATCAGTAATAACTTGCAGCAACTTGAAGAGAGAAAGAACAATCTGGGGTTACGAGAGTACGTTGGTGGGGAATCTGAAAGAACAGCAGATCTGATAAGGGATCCATCAACATCGGTGGGTCCAGTTCGTGTTTACGGGAGAGAAGAGGAGAGTGCTGCAATTCTAGGATGGTTGCTCCAGGATAAAACGAGCAATCATGATGGTCGAGTGCGTATCATGTCCATAGTGGGAATGGGTGGTGTCGGTAAGACCACTCTGGCTCAGTCCATGTACAATGATGAGCGAGTGAAAGATTGCTTTCATGATAGAGCCTGGGTATGTGTTACTGAAAATTTTGATGTTCTCAAGATAAGCAAAACCATATATGAGGAGGTGTATGAATCGAGTTGTGAATTCAATGAGCTGAATAAAGTTCAAGAGAAGCTAAGGGAGAAACTTTCAAAGAAGAAATTTCTTCTTGTTTTGGACGATGTCTGGAATGAATATTATGCAAAGTGGGATCTTCTATGTGCTCCTTTTCATGGTGGGGCTCCCGGAAGCACGATTATGGTAACCACTCGCAATCAGGATGTTGGAAAAATCACAGGTTCTAAGGAAGTTTGTGATTTAAAGGTGTTATCTGATGGGGATTGTCTCTCTCTATTAGCTCAACATGCCTTGGAAAGTCCAAACTTTGATGGGAACCTAAACTTAAAAGAAGTTGGAGAGGTGATAGCAAAGAGATGCAAAGGCTTGCCTTTGGCAGCAAAGTCACTGGGAGGCCTCCTCCGCACTAAAGGAAGCCTAAAGCAGTGGGTAGAAGTTTCAACTAGCAACATATGGGAGTTACCAAGCAATGGCATTATCCCTGCTCTAAGGCTAAGCTATCATCATCTTCCTCCAGATTTGAAGCCTTTGTTTGTATATTGCTCATTGTTTCCAAAGGGCTACGGGTTCGACAAGCAGGAGTTAATTATGTTATGGATGGCGCAAGGTTTCTTGAAGCAATCATCCGGAGAGCAGAAGCAGATGGAAGAGTTGGGCTGTGAGTATTTTGATGAGCTGCTATCAAGGTCATTTTTCCAACTTTCAAGTGGAAATAAATCAAGGTATCTGATGCATGATCTTAATAATGACCTAGCTCAGTTTGTTGCTGGCCAAACATACATTAGGTTGGATGACAAAATAGTGAGTTTTGAGGAGGCACGGCACGCATCATTCATTTCCCACGAATATGCTGATTTCAACAAATTCAGGGCTCTTACTGCAGCTCCGTGTCTCCGTACTCTTTTACCAATACGTGAAAAGTATATCCATTGTGATTACTCAAGTAGTCTGGTATTAAAAGACTTTCCAACGTTACTGTGCTTACGAGCACTGTCTTTTAATGGCTATTGCATAAGTGAGGTTCCGAAACTGATAGGAAATTTGAATCACCTCCGATATCTTGATTTCTCCGACACTGACATAAAAGAGTTGCCGGAATCTGTTTGTGGCCTCTACAATTTGCAAACACTATTGTTACATGGATGCAAGGATCTTGTTCAGTTGCCCTCAAGCACTCAGAAGTTAATCAATCTGCGTCATCTCGATATCTCTAATACTGACAGTCTAAAAGAGACGCCAAAGTGCATTGGTATGCTGAGTCGCCTTCGCACATTGCCAGAGTTTATTGTTGTTACGAGTGATGGGCATAAAATATCAGAGTTGAAGAGCCTACACCATCTCCAAGGAACACTGTCCATACATGGGATACAAAATGTTGTGAATGTACAAGATTCTGTGGAGGCAAACCTATCGCGTAAGGAAGGTCTTTCTCAGTTGGTGATGAATTGGGGTAGAAAGTTTGATGATACTCGAGAAAAAGGAATTGACTTTGAAGTTCTTGATGCGCTAAAGCCTTCAACAAGATTGGAAAGTCTGATAATTCAATTCTATGGAGGCCAGAAATTTCCTAGCTGGGTTGGGGATCACTCATTCTGTAATATGGTGAAAGTGAGGCTGAGTGGGTGCAAAAGTTGCACATATTTACCTCCACTAGGACAACTAACTTCACTCAAAGAATTGTTTATTGAAAGGATGGATGGGGTGAAAATTGTGGGTCCAGAGTTTATTGGAGCTGGCTTTCGTCATCCTTATGCTTTCCAGTCACTTGAAGTTTTAAGCTTTAACGATATGGTTGGTTGGGAGGAATGGTCCGTTATTTTTAGTAATGGGGATGGAAATTTTAAAGGAGCTTTCCCATGCCTTCAGAAGCTGAACATGTCAGGATGTATGAAATTGAACAAGATTTCACTTGCAAAAATTCCATCCCTTGAATCGTTATATATATCTGGTTGTAGCGAGATGATTCTAAGGAGTATGGTTGGGGCTGGCTCTGTGAAGAAGTTAACAATTCGGGATATCTTAGGGCTGAGTAAACTAGATGAAGGGATTATTGGGTGTTTGGGAGAAGTTGTGGATCTAAGAGTTTATAGATGTAAGCAGCTGAGATATTTGTGGGAAGAAGAAGTTGCATGTCAGGTACTTGAGAAATTGAAATCGCTGGATGTTGGTTTATGTGAACAAGTTGAATCATTGGGAGATAAAGAGCAACTGCTGCCTCACAATCTTGAGAGTCTGGAATTGTGGCTTTGTGATAAGCTTGAGAAGATGCCGAATTGGCAAAACAACCTCACGTCTCTGAGGGAATTGGAGATTGTGAATTGCGAGAAGCTGGAAGACGACTTGGGATCAACAACTTATGAATTTTCTAATCTAAAGCGGGTTAGAATTGATGGATTTAACTGCATTTAATTATTTATTTTTCCAAACCATTGTGGCTTCCTGTGTGTCGATCCCCAAAGTGAGAAACAGCTCCTTTTTATCAACACCATTTCTTACTTGGGCCCACCACCAATTCAGTCCTTTGTAACCGTTTTTTTGCTTCTTCTTTCTTTCTTTTTCTTTTTAAAATTTTTTCCTTCTTTGTTTGTGGGTCCATTTTAGAAACCATACTAGCATTAACCATTGTAGAGAATAAGGATAGAAATAATGAAAATGTTTTTTGATGATGTTTTTTTTTTTTTTTTTTTAAATTGGGTTTTTTATTTCATTAATGATAGCGTTTTTTTTTTGATGTTTTTTGATGATGTGGAGGTCAGTTGGTATGTAATAAAACTTATAATGACATCTACCATTGTGGATGCTCTCACTGGCCCAAAATATCCCACATCCCACCCGTGGAGATAGATAATCAATGAATATGGGGATGGTAACCTTCTAAATCCTTACTCCTTCCGTTTCAAAATATATTTTTTTCTATCAATTATACCCCTATCAGTTATTGTGATGTACTCCTTCTGGTTCAAAATAATTATCACTTTTGATCAAACAGATGTAAGTTTGACCAATAAATTTAAACAAAAAATAATGATCCTAATAAAAATCTAAAAATTGTTATTAAAAGTATTATTAATTATAATACAATGACAAATTTATATTTTTATTAGCATCATTATTTTTTATTTAAATTATTGATCAAAGTTATATCTGATTGACCAAAAGCGATACTTATTTTGAACCAGAGGGGGTATATCTTGTGCAAGCATTTAATCACCTAGGAAATTAGATCATTTTAAGGGTAATTGAGTCTTTTTTTAACATGCATTCATTACACTTTTTAATATGTGTGAAATAACCTAAAACGACAATTATTTTGAAACGAAGGAAGTATTCAAGTATGGCTCTTTACTATTGCAATTGTTATTACATTTTTACTCGAGTCATCATACCTACTTGTATCATACATGTACTGGGTTTGTGTATTATTAATTATATATGCAAAGTTTAGTTTATCTATGCAAATATATCTATTAAGTCTTTGTTTTTGGTAACTACTGGAATAGGCTGCTAATACAGTAATTATTTATTTTTACTTTTTTATTATTATGCCATTTCCTGACCATTCTCCTTTCCTGAATGTTATCACTCTCCTAGATCTATTGCAGCATAGCAAATGTGATTATTGATTCCCTGGAATTGTGAGTTATATGAAGCACTCTTTCAACGAATGATAAGGTAATTACGACCATATTGTAAAGCATTCAGATATTCAGTCAACACATAATCCGGCCCCTTAGCATTTTGTTATAGTTGTTACATATTTTGTTATATCTTTATTTTGATTTTCAAATATTGTTGATATCTTTTGTATAAAATAGGAGATTATGTATATCTTTACCTAGAGGAAACCCTAGTCCTACTTGTATATAAAGAGTTACTGAGTTAATGAAAAATCATCTTTTGCCAATTCTTTCATGGTACCAGAGCCCTAATCGATCCAAACCCTACTACCTCATTTTTTCGGCAGCCTCCCTTCTCTCACCATGGCAGACAACGGCTCCTCCTCCTCCAACCTCCCCAATCCAGCCGACCCCAGCAACCCTCTCATCCTTGTCAATCTTTCCAACTGCAAAACTCTCTCACCTCTCACCTATACCTTGCCTGGGCATCCCAACTCACCTCCATCCTCTTCGGCTTAGACTTACTCAAATATGTCGACGGCACCTATCCCACCCCACCCGAAACCATCACCAAAGATGCTAAAGAAATCGCCAACCCCGCTCACACAACCTGGCATAGGCAAGATCACCTCATTCTCGGGGCTCTTCTTGGTACTCTTGACACCGCCGTTGCACCCCTTGTCTACCGAGCCAAAACCTCTAATGAAGCATGGACAATCCTTCAAACAACCTACGCCAATCCATCTCGTGGCCACATCCTTCAACTCAAAGACCATCTTGCCTCTATTACTAAATCATCCCTCTCCATTACTGACTACATGCAATCCATCAAAACCTGTACCGACAAACTTGCCATCCTTGGCTGAAAGTCCAGGAATAGGACTATCTCCATTAACGGCTAGGTGCGCTGACTTTCCTGTGCCCTTCATCTTGCCTCCCCCTTTTACTCCATCTGCACTGTTCTTCTTCCGTCCCTCCGGATACCCTATAATTTCGTAGCAATTCTCAACTGTATGATAGAACTTCCCACAATGGCTGCATTTTGGTTTCTCTTTTGGTCCACCTTTCCCTTCTTCTTTGTACTGACGCAGGGTCTGCCCAAGAGGGGGGGGGGGGGGGCAGGTGGGGCGCCCGCCTAGGGCCCTTGGCCGTATATACACATACACGTATACACACACATATATTATCTTTATTCAAGAAATAATAGAAACAAAATTATCACTAATTTTTTCTTTAAAAAAAATATAAAAAAATAAGCTGACACATTTTATTAGTTCATTTTTTAAGAAACAGAGGCCCCAAGAAAAAATATACACAAAAAAAAAAGAGGCCTATTTTATTTGAGAAAAAAAAAAAAAAGAAGCAACCAAACCCCACTACGCATATAATTTTTAAGTCCTTCATTTTTCCTCATTCATATTATATTTGAGCCCTTATACTTTGTTACTTCACGTTTTTAATAGTTTTGTTATACTCGCATGACATCATAAAATGTCTTATTTGACTATTAAAAGAAATGTTGATATATTTTCCTTTCATTCATTATCCTTAATGGGAGTAAGAATTACATTTGTAGCAAATGACTATTTAAGCATTTTTGTGTTTTAATTTAGGAATTTCACTTATTTTAATAACTCAAAGAATTTTTTTTTATTTTTTTTTTTGTGAATAATATAAGTTGAAATAAAAACATATTTATAAGACATGGATATGTATAATCTTCTGTGGAGTATTTTTTTTTAGTCCTCATATTCATATTATATTATTATATTTTTGGTGACCATAATTTAATCTTATATTTGCAAGAGTTTTTATGACTCTTTCATAATATATATCTATAATATGTTCATTTGCAAATTTTGGGACATTATATATACATTTTTTTAATCATATTTTTGTTGTACATATTTTTTATTTTAGAATTTTAATGGGTTATATATATTTTGTTACTATTATTTATAAAAAAAATGTAGGTTTGATTATAACCTTTAATTTATCTGTTACTCCGTATTACGCTAAGTTCAATCAATTGATCTTACAATTATTTTATACTTCAATACAAACTAAAAGTACAAGCTAACAAAAAACAAAAAATTGCTACTAAAAACAGGAGTTTTGAGAAGATAAAAATGATTTATAAAGGGCGAATCATTGTTTCAAAAAGAGAAAAGGCCTCTCATTGAACTTTGCCCAGGCCCTCAAAAAGCTAGGAACGGCCCTGTACTGACGTAGGCCTACATTGACCTGAAAAGCTTCTGCTTCTATGCTCATTTTTCCAGCGACTGATATTTGCTTTTGTCGCTCGTCTTCCGAAACAAGATGGTAGGCTGTCCCGAGAGAAACCACCGGTTTGGTAGTTAAGATTTGCGTCTTAACCGTGCCGACACCCTCATCCAGACCCATCAAGAATTCATACAAATATTCTTTCTCCTTCATCTTTGCTAACTGTTTTGAGATATCGCAAGTGCACCCACCACACTTGCACTTTGGAGTTGGCGAAATTGCTTGTATCTCATCCCATAGCGCCTTAAGTTTCGTGTAATATGATGACACGGAGAGTTTCTCTTGTCGAGTGAGGGATATCTCACGCTTCAATTCATACGCTCTTGGGGCACTCTCATTCCCAAAGCGTTCACATAGATCCTCCCAGATTTCTTGTGCTGTTGTAGCGTGTTTGACGCTATTACGAATATCCTTTTCCATGGAGCTGTGTAACCACCCTTTCACCATGGCGTTGCATCGTCTCCACAATAATAAATCTGTCGCGCCTTCCTTAGGGGCTGGAATCGTTCCATCAACGAAACCAAAGTTGTTTTTCGCAAACAAGGCATTACTCATTTCGTCTGCCCAATCCGCGTAATTCCCATCGCGAAGAAGATCGCTGACAAATACAATATTAGGACTGTCAGAAGCCGAGATATAGTAGGGTGACATTACATCCACTGTGACTCCACCAACGGTGTTGCTTGCCACTTTACTCCTACTGTCTTCAGCCATTGATGAGTTTAATAAGAGAAAATAAAAAGGTTTGCGGTGATAAAACATAAACTTTCAGCATTGTCCAAAACCAAGGAATGGTCAGTACATGGCCCAAGAATCGTAACAGCCACATCATAATTCATGTATCTTGTTTGCTGAATGTATTCTTATCTATTGTATTAAATTAGTCTAATTCTTATCCATTGTATTAATGTATAGTCAAAGGATAAATGTATATATAGGGAGGCTTCCCTTGTTGCATCCGAATCAAGTTTGCAAGCTCCAACGAGCAATTTATGGACTTAAACAATCACCACGGGCATGGTTTCAGCGATTGCATGAATTTTTATTAACATTGGGATTCTTCAATAGTAAGTCTGATACCTCACTTTTTATTAGACATTCTCGTTAGGCGTCAATAGCTATTCTTATTTACGTTGATGACATAATTGTGACGGGTTCTTCTGCCTCAGTCGTCTCTACTGTCATTAATCAAATTTGCAGCACCTTTGATAGCCGACGCCTCGGTCCTTTGAGTTATTTTCTCGGGATAGAGGCATCTCGATCTTCGTCTGTACTCACTCTAAGTCAGTCTCGATATGCAGCGGATTTGCTTCAAAAGTTTAATATGGAAGGTTGTAAGCCAGCCCCTACCCCTCTCGTTCCCGGGTGTCATTTATCTGCTAACGAAGGTGATCCTTTAACTGATGTTACCACATATCGCAGAATGGTTGGAGCTCTACAATATTTCACTACTAGAAAAATAGAATTCTGAAACGGACATTTTCGTTGCCATTTAGCCAAAGTCGTTGCTAATTTGATAAATGGCAACGACTTTGGTCGTCCCCAATTTCTCGTCGCTGTCCGGTACCAAACGTGGTCATGGCCGAATAGCATCGGAAAAGTCGTTGCTAAACTTGGAAAAGTCGTTGCCATTTTGCGTTGTCAACTGACAAAAATTGGCAACGACCAAGTCGTTGCGAAATTTTAGAAATAGGAACGACCAAGTCGTTGCCAAATTTTAAAAAGTCCATTGCCATTTTTTTCTTTTCAATTAAAAAGAAATCTGCAATTATATATTTTAATATATAATTGCAAAATAAATAATTATTGCCAACTTTTATGACTAATTTTATCCATTAATTTAAACTCTTTTGTTATTTATGTATTAATCTATTCCCAAAACGATTGCAAGTTCATAATTCTCCGGCACAACTATCGCCTACCACCATCATCAGCCCACCACCGTCCACCACCACCGCCATCGGCCTAGCTCTAACCCGCCACCACAGACCACCATTGTCTTCATCATCAACATGAACATTTCCCACCACTTTCATCCCTGCCAACACCAAAGATCAATTGAAAAATCTAATCAAAAATCAAAAGTAACAAAAATCAGATAACAAACTTAAGAACTCACAAACACATCACACACACCAGATCTACACACACAAACGAACACACATCACACGCGCCAGATCTGTAGACACACACGAATACAAGCACGAACACACACACACACCAGAGCTACACACACAAACATACAGATCCCTGTAGAAAGAGAGAAAGAAAGCTATCTTGAGAGAGAGAGAGAGAGAAATCGAGAGAGGGAGAGAAATCGAGTGAGAGAGGGAGAAAAATGTGAGACTTACCTGAATAAGGAGGCGGCGACTCGGCGGTGATGTAGGTGGAGACGTTTTCTATGGAGCGACGAAGATGGGAATCGGAAGAAGAAGTGGGAAGGGGAAGAGGTGGCTGGGCGACGGCGGGGACATGGCGGGAGGTCGGCGGCGTGAAGGTTTGGAGATAGAGAGGGGGGGGGATTTTGGCAGCCTAGAAGAATAATGAAAAGAAGAGGGGATGATATGTTTCTATGGTTTTTTGGGAGTTAAATGTGAGCCTTTGATAGTTTCTAATCAACGGTTGTGATGAGTACTTGAAAGCATTGTGGTGATCCATGTGAATCATTAGTAGCCAATGAGAGTGACATATGACATGAAGTAGTATAAATTAATTACCATCCATACGTTTTTTTAAAAAAATACTATCCATTTAATTGCAAAATGACCATGGAATTGTTTGCTACTCTCTCTCTTTCTTATTTTAAACTTTAAAGTCAAAGTAAAATTTGTCAACTTTATTGCACTTTGATTGTTAATTTAGAGAAAATTTAATTATTCTATTGAAAAACTGAAAATTATTAACGAGAGTATTAATAATAATGAATCAAAAACAATTTTCAAAATTTTATTAAGATAATTAATTATTTTATAAGTGTTTAGTCAAAGTATAATTAAGTTGACTAATTTCGCTTTGACTTTGAAGTTTAAAATGGGACAGAGGAAGTATGTCATTTTAGAGTTAATTTTTGTTCCAGAATACTTGACGTTTTACTATTATCAAGAAATATATACTCTTGTTTACCTATTATAAAGTGAATTATCCTATATCAAACAATAAAAATGTTTCTTAATATATAAATGATTTTTTAATTAAAAATTATAGTAAAGTAGCACAATTAAAAATCTGGCTATCCAATTTATGAATGTGAACTAATATTAGGATAAATAATCATTTTAGAAGTTAACTACTATCTATTACTTGCATGACGTTTACAAACGCTACCAATTACCACCACCGCGGCCACTTACCACCAATCAACCACCACCATTCCTCCACTATTGTCATCACCTCACCACCATATCCCACTACCACTATCAATATAAGCGCCACCAACTCGATGACACCATAAACACCACTTCGGTACTAATTCACCGCAACACCACTACCATTACCACCAACACCTCACCACCACAATTACGACCATCAACACCACTCGTACCACCACCACTACCAGTTCACTTACACCACTTCATCAAAATTTCACCGCACCACCACAACCCTCACTATTAACCATCACCACCATACCACCACACCCACAAACATTTATTCGCCACAACCACCAAGAATATCAAAAAACATAAATCATTAATTATGCCTTATACTAAGGGTTATAAGTTATTTCATTTAATATTATAAGGTTAGTTAAATAATGATAATCATCTAATTAATAAATTATTATTTTTGTAATTATTTAATATAATATTTAATAAATATCTAGTTTAATATCATAAATAAATGAAAATAAATAGTATATTAATAGTTAATTGATTTAATTGAGTTCACAAATTATTATTTTTAATTTATGTTTATTTTTCTAATATTAATTATTAATTAATAATTAACATTTATTTTAATTAAAATGATTGAAATTTTGAATTTCAAATTTCTCCTCAAATTTCGAATTCCCACTAAAATTTAGTGACGACCATTTCGTTGCCAATTTCATTTTCCGTCCCCATATCAAAATTTAGCAACGACCAAGTCGTTGGCATTCTTTAAAAAAATTATCAACGACCAAGTCGTTGCCAAATCATGTGTAAGTCGTCGTTATTTTTCCTAAGAAATAGCAACGACCTAGTCGTTGCCAAATTTAGTTTGTCCGTTACTATTTGGCAACCAACCATGGTCGTTGCCATATTTCCGTTGAGAAATTTCATGATTCTAGTAGTGTTTGACTCTCACACGGCCAGATATAGCATTTGCCGGTTAATCAAGTATGTCAGTTTATGCATTCCCCTCGTACATCACATTTGCAAGCTGTCAAACGAATATTCCGTTTTGTTAAAGGTACCATTTCTGTGGGTTTATCCTTGCATTCATCTCCAGACACTACCTTGCGGGCTTTCTCGGATGCGGATTGGGCTGGTTGTCCGGATGATCGTCGCTCCATAACAAATGCTTGTGTTTTTATTGGTCCAAATCTAGTTGCCTGGACCGCTAAAAAGCAGCCAACGGTTTCCCGTTCGAGCAGTGAGGCCGAATATCGCGCCTTAGCTACAACTGCAGCTGAACTTCGGTGGTTCTCGTACTTATATCGTGAATTGGGCATTCATTTACAACCGCCCATATTGTTCTGCGATAACATCTCCGCTTTACATATGTCTCGGAATCCTGTTTTTCACGCTCGAACACGGCATATTGAAATTGATTACCATTTTGTCCGTGAGCTTCAACATTGTGGCTTCCTTCGTCTAGGCTATGTTTCCACTCAAGATCAACTAGACGACTTGTTTACAAAATCGTTAGCTCGGCCCAGATTTCAATTGCTTTCTGACAAGCTGCAGCTACGCTCCGTTCCGCTTGGCTTGAGGGGGGGGTGATAAAACATAAACTTTCAGCATTGTCCAAAACCAAGGAATGGTCAGTACATGGCCCAAGAATCGTAACTGCCACATCATAATCCATGTATCTTGTTTGCTGAATGTATTCTTATCTATTGTATTAAATTAGTCTAAGTCTTATCCATTGTATTAATGTATAGTCAAAGGATAAATGTATATATAAGGAGGCTTCCCTTGTTGCATGGAGGTCAAGGGGAGATTTAACATATTTTACTATCTTCTTCTTCTTCTCTTCCAGTGTCTTTTATTTCCATTTCCTTTTCAGTCTCGTGTCTTCTTTTCGGTCTCATATATTGTTGCGTAGAGTTCTTAGATGCGGAAGCTTTTAGTGTAGAACCAGCTCTAGCGCCATGTTAAATTTGAGCACAAAAGAGAACAAGTTCATATATTTCTCTTGCTGCTGAGTTTGTACAGCCGTGGCCTATATATACAAGTATACTGCTATGGGAATCACAGTTGATATCCCAATCAAATATTGCTAATCATTATTAAGATCCTAACCTGAAGGAAAGAAATATATGAGGATAAATACAATGATATGGGTTGATAAAAACAATTAATAGAATCAAAATGAATCTGATCAAATCCTTCAGATTCTAAACAGATTAGAGGCGGAAAAACAATGACTTCTCAATTGTGGCACCATCATTTTGGCTACTTCAAAAATACAAAACATGCTCCAGCAGTATGGTGTTTAGTTAGGGAGTTTGACTCAACTATGGGAGGGGCAAAGATTGTGGTCATCACTCATCATCAACCTCCATTTATGTTGACGGATAAATATATTTCAGACCCTTCCTCTGTTTTGATGCTTTTCTTTTGTGAATAACAAATACTCCCTCCGTCCCATTTGAAGCTTCACCTTTTACCCAAATGGGTGTCCCGTTAAAAGCTTTATCCTTTCCTAAAATGGTAAAAAATGTAGGCTCCACTTGTCATACCCACTCACTTTTTCCTCTCACATACTTAAATTATGGGGCTCACTTGTCATACTCACTAACTTTCCCCTCTCACATACTCCCTCTGTCCCTCTTTAATCTACAAAATTTGCCATTTTGGTTGTCCCACTTTAATCTACAAAATCCCAAAAAGGAAATGTTTTAATACTTTTAAAATAATGGGACTCACTTGTCATACTCACAACAACTATCTACTTACTATTCTCTACCCCACTTTCTCTCTCCCACTCAACTATCTACACTCACAACACATCAACTTTTTCACTTTTTCCTTAAATAATGTGCCCAATCCAAAATTTGTAAATTAAAGAGGGACGGAGCCATCACCCCTTCTTACACTCATCTCTTTCTTAATTTATGCGCCATCACCAAAATGGTGAAGCTTCAAATGGGACGGAGGGAGTATAGCATAATTGTTGTGGGTGAAATTTCAAGTTGTACCCATCTTCACTTACCTTCAAGATTGCAACGTCTTAAGCAGCAGGTATATTTAACATTATTAATTATATCCTATTTTAGTAATAATGTTTGCAGGTGTTAATAACAAAAAAGCACGTGTGAATAAGCATTAAAACAACCATCAACGGCATCATTGACCACGTCTCCTCTTCTTGAAGATAGAATGCGAGATTATAGGACAGTTGGTTATGGATATAGTTTCAAGATGGTGACATCTTGACCAAGATGCAGACATCTTCACCTCTGGCAGAATTATCAATAAATTAATCATAATTATCCTAACTAATTTTATTTATCTACAGCTAAGTAAAACGTGCTACAAGGCCTACTCTCAACAGAAAAGAAGACCAAGTCAAAGATTCATCAAGATAGAGCTCGAGTTTTTAGGATAGTTTGTTACTCTTTTAGATAGGGTTCTTATTTGTATTTAAACCGAGCTTGGAGGCACACCATCACACACACTCACACAACACTTTGTACTCCTCCACAGTTCAAAAACATTAATACTACCGTTTGGGAAGGAAGGTGCTCTTAATCACCTCCTGAGGTTTTGTGCCGGCGAGATTATTCTCTCAAGGGCTTTCCTCGTTACATCCTTGTGCAATCTTGAATTCTGCAATTCTATAGCTTTAATTCCATTCGTCCCTCCTTAATTTTGATTACCAATCCAAATTGGATTTCATTGTTTTTTGCCAAAACAATTTGGCGCCCACCGAGGGGCACTTGGTTTTTTAATCTATTGAATTGCTACCGATTCAAGATGTCTACTCAATCCATGATTTCCGGTACCAACAAGTCAACCACTTCAATCAGTGGTGTTATCCCGCCGTCTGGGGGCATCAGTCCTAGAACATCAACGGGTGGTTCTAGCGTATTGCCACCTCCTCCACCTGTGGGAACTGGAAAGAAGAAGTCGTCTTCGACTCATGATGTCGACATCAATAACATGCTCATCCAGATGAAGAACCAGCTTGATAGACAACAAGATAGCACCATTCTGATCGCTGACGCCTTAGTGAAGATGCAGAAGGAGCAGAAGATGTTAACTGAAAGGATGGATGATGTCTCCCCGATTCGCCCCAAAGTTCTCAATTTCGATCTTGGGGGCAGTTCACAGGTCTTCAATGGATTCATCCCTATGGCTTCAGCAACTTATGCAGGGATCGTGACATCTCCAATGATGTCGACATCTCCAATGATGACGACACCTTTTGCTTCTAGTATCTTTGAGTTACCCATAGAAAGAAACACCTCTGTTCCGTCTCCTACCCTTAACATCTCCGGAACATCTCAAGGAGGACCCATCTTCACTGGCAGCAAGATTGTTACATCTTCAGCTGATAATACCAATCCGTTCGGTAACTTTAATTTTGCAAATATTTTTGATAATACTACTCGTACTATTAATCCTTTTGCAGGTAATTACATAGCGAGTCAGCTTCAAGAACTAAGGGATTTGGTCATGAATGTACCCGATGTCATTCCACCTATCCAGCAGGTCTCCCCAACATGTTACAATCAATCACGCTTCGTACCGGCTATTGCACAAGTAGACATCCCCAAAGGCTTCAACATTCCGACCATGAAGCTGTACGATGGAAGCACTGATCCTGAGGAACACGTCGCCCATTATCAGGAGAAGATGGAGATTGTCCGAGTACCTCTTCTAATCAGAGAAGCTTGCTTGTGCAAATCGGCTCAACATTGCTAGGACCAGCTTTGAAATGGTTGATTCGTCAACCACCAAGATCTATTGGGTCATTTGCTCAGCTTGTCAACATGTTCAACAACCAATTCTCTTGTAGCAGACAATTTGAGAAGCTTACCAGCGATCTTTACCACATTATCCAACAACCTACCGAGGCCTTGAAAGACTACGTCAACATGTTCAATAAAGAAGTCTTTGAAATTCCCAACCTTGATATGGCTACGGCAACGGAAGCCTTTAGAATGGGTCTAAAGAAAGATTCCCCGTTCTATGAAGAATTGGTGATGAACCCTTGCAAGAGAATGGAAGATGTACGCAACAGAGCATCAAGATTTATCAGACTTGAAGAAGCAAGGTGCAGCAACAAAGGCTTCTAGAAGAGCGTCGGTATGAGGATTCCCAGATTTTGGAACGCTATCCATCTTAAGACATACATCATATGTCAGTATCATTTCAAGTTGTCGACATCTTAAGGTAATAAGTTAGGTATGAACTTACCTCAATAGTTGAATAAACTTTACTTTATTTTCATTCATTTTAATAAAGTTATTTATGCAAGTTTACTTTCATTAATAAAAGTGACATCAGTTAAGATGTCACGTACTTCTAACATGTCGTTTTGCAAGATATTAACATTTTGAATAAAGATTTTGATGACCTAAGAAGACAACAGCTTGAGACTGCCCATCTCATCTTAAGTTTAAGGTACTCAATCCCTTCTAAGGTTTAAAGAAATTTCTTTCTTTCTTCCGAGTTAAGGTTTATACACCTTCGCCTGGAGCGCACGATGTCAATGTGGTTAAGGTGGGGAATGGGCACGTATGTTTATATGTACGCACCCCCCGTTTCCACTTAATCAAGTGTTTGACCTTAAGAATTTTTCAATTGGTTTTGGCATTGACATGTCATCTTAAGACACCCGGTTTTTGGCATTAACATGTCAACTAAGTGATAAAGATTTCTACATCTTACACAAGAAATTAACATCCTGAAACGAAGAAACGATAAAGAGAACAATATATATTTTCAAAGATTGAGGTGCAGGTCATCTTAAGGAGAAAGATACTTGTGGATATCTTGATGATTGACGACACCTAACGGTTGTTTCTTCCTGAAAATTTTCTGAAACTTTTTGAAGAAGAAAAAACATTCAGATCTTTAGAGGATGGAAACACTTCTACCAAGCAGTTGTCCAGTCAATAACCATTTATAGTTTTGAGTTTTGAAAAACTTACCCTTTTCGTATTCCGTAAATGGTAAGTTTTGGGGCAATTGTTGTGGGTGAAATTTCAAGTTGTACCCATCTTCACTTACCTTCAAGATTGCAACGTCTTAAGCAGCAGGTATATTTAACATTATTAATTATATCCTATTTTAGTAATAATGTTTGCAGGTGTTAATAACAAAAAAGCACGTGTGGATAAGCATTAAAACAACCATCAACGGCATCATTGACCACGTCTCCTCTTCTTGAAGATAGAATGCGAGATTATAGGACAGTTGGTTATGGATATAGTTTCAAGATGGTGACATCTTGACCAAGATGCAGACATCTTCACCTCTGGCAGAATTATCAATAAATTAATCATAATTATCCTAACTAATTTTATTTATCTACAGCTAAGTAAAACGTGCTACAAGGCCTACTCTCAACAGAAAAGAAGACCAAGTCAAAGATTCATCAAGATAGAGCCCGAGTTTTTAGGATAGTTTGTTACTCTTTTAGATAGGGTTCTTATTTGTATTTAAACCGAGCTTGGAGGCACACCATCACACACACTCACACAACACTTTGTACTCCTCCACAGTTCAAAAACATTAATACTACCGTTTGGGAAGGAAGGTGCTCTTAATCACCTCCCGAGGTTTTGTGCCAGCGAGATTATTCTCTCAAGGGCTTTCCTCGTTACATCCTTGTGCAATCTTGAATTCTGCAATTCTATAGCTTTAATTCCTGTTGGTCCCAAAGACACAACAAGGGTATGAAAAGAGGCTAGAGGGGGGGGGTGAATAGCCTATTTAAAATTATCAACCCTTTTTCAAAATTCAACCTTGTACTTACTATTGAGTTTTGTGGTCAAGTAAAAACCACTAGTTCAAAGCAAAATGCACAGCGGAAGTTTTCGATAAAACGAAGTAGAGTTGTTTTTGAAACTTAAAAACTGCTAGGTAAGCAAACCGTGCGGTCAGCAATATTGCGGTCGGCAATATTGCGGTCGGCAAAGATAGAGGTTTGAAAGATTCAATTTGCGGTAAGCAAAATGCGGCAAGCAAGTTGCGGCAAGGTAACCTTGCGGTCGGCTATATGCGGTCGGCAAAGGTTACAGACGAGGTAGGTTGAAAATGAAGTTTTGTGTCGGTGAGTTTTGGCAAAAGATAAGTAGTCAGAAGTAGTAACTTAGGCAATAGGTAAGCAACAAACACAATTCACAATCGTTTGAGTATCTGGAAAGATCAAAACACTAAACGACAAACAAAGTCAATATGAACAATAAGAACAATTGCAGAAAGTAAATTTGCAGAATGTAAATGACACAATGATTTGGAAAGGTTCGATCTGTTAAAAGATCTACGTCCTTTACCAAGATGGTCAGTCTTGGATTTTGAATGGAGGATATATTAATTCTCTTGAGTACAAATTACAAAGATGAAGATTTGAATTAATTCCTACTTTCTATGAAGAACAAATCCTAGACTTAGACCGGTGTATCCCTAATGATGCAATCTATGTGATTGATCAATCGGGGTGTGTGTGTGTAACGAATCAAGAGCTCTATATAATCTAAATGATTGAGAGCCTAATGAATCTTTAAGTGTTGCTGGGCTTGAGATTTGATGTTCTTGAAGGCTTGCTGGGGATCTTTGAAGATTTGAGGGCGAAAGCTTGAAGATTCAAATGATTCTGGAAATCTTGAGTATGATCTTCAATCACCAAGTATTTCGACAGCAATTTCTCTCTTTGAATCTCAGCACTCTTCAATGAAGAGTTCAAGGTCTATTTATAGCCTTGGGTTGAGAAATAGCTGTTGGAAGATGATGAGCTGTCATATTCTGATTGGAGCTCATATCTTTGTCTTGTAGTTGCAGAAGTTAGTGGGCAAGATGTACTATCTTGTACCAGACATAACGACCAAATTCAAATTTGAATTTTGCAACGATTAAATCAAACTTGTCGTTTCTTGGACTTCACTTGGTTGTGTGATAGCTGGTCTGCGGTCAGACAAGATTGAGGTAACCTTGTAATCAGCAAGGATTTTGGTCGTCAAAATCATGCGGTCGTCAAAAACCATGCGGTCGCCAAAAACCATGCGGTCGACAAAAACCTTGCGGTAGGCAGACTTAGCCATTTTCACCATATCAGCAGCAGCAGCATTTCTTCAAAATTTGAGGGGCTGATCTTCTAAGCCTAGCTAAACTAAAAATGGACTTAACTAATGAAGTTGTAAAACTTCTTACAATAAAACCTAAAGTCCATAAAAAGTAAAATAAGGTTATGGGATCAATCAAATCTAGGTAATAGGAGTGGTTTATAATGTGCATACCCAACAATCTCCCCTATTTGATTGAGACCATTACCTACTATAACAAAGACTAATTCATTGTACTTGGTAATAACATGTTTCAAGAAATTAATTTTATTAAGTTCATGCCCCAAGTCAATGCACACACAGTAAGTCAATGTTATAGATTTCTATCATCCTAAAGAATAAAATAAAAGACTAATCCTAGAAGATAGAAATAATTTTGATGTAATTCAAAGGGATAATATGAAGGAAATGAATAGCATCAAAACAACACAATCATGACTAGTACTCTGAATCATTAAAGCGATGAAGCATAAGAGTACAAAACAAAAGAGAGAATAAAAGTAGTTGTGTTACAGACCCAAATAAGTTAAACAGAAAATAAAATTGTTTGAGGCAACCAGCCTAATAAAAAAAACACAATGGTAACATAAATAGTGCGGTCAGAAGGGCGGTAGAGAGATGCGGTCGGGGAGGTGCGGTCAGCTCACATATTCAGACCAGGGATCTTGACTTCATCTTCATACTCAGGAATAATGGGGCAAGTGAATGCATTGGCTAGCATGTAGTCAAAGCTGTTCACGGTCGGGAAATCGATGCTATTGCCTTCATCATTTTCTGCCTGTGAATGGACATTACCGTGACCGGCATCAGCAACCTGGATGGATCCTTCAGTTACTGCACTTCCAGACGATCTCTGAACAGATTCTTCTAAAGACTCCAATTTCTTTTCAACAACCTGAAACGAACCAACGACCGTGTTGGTCAGTTCCTCAATTCTTGTGCCTTGATACTCAAGCGGGGTTTTCAAAGTTGCATAAGCGGCCTTGATTGCTTCAAGCTTCTTTGCTTGATTTTCAGTCAGTGCTTCAAGAGAAGCCTTGATGGCTATATCAACTTCCTTTTCTATGCTGAACTTGATCTTTTTCAGCTCATGGACCAAATCAGTTTTCACTAGATCCAACTGCTTGTGGATTTCAATTGAAGCCTCAACAACCTCACGCGAAAGCCCACGGTTAAGGGCGTTTGTCTGAATGGTCAGAGCCTCCTTCATGAATCGAGGAGTAACCAATAAGTCAGTAGAGAGAACGGTCGAGGTTGATGCGGCAGGTTGAATGGCAGCAGAACTGGAACTGGTATTTCCACGAACAATATCTTTCACAGTCTTTGTTATAGCTACTGTCTCCCCCTTAATGGTGTCAATCATTTTAGAGTGAAGAGAGCAGAGCTCTAGCTTTAAATCAGCTTGAGTGGACTTAAGATCAATGACCTCTGCGGTCAACTGAGCAATGGCAGATTGGTTTTCAGACTGGAGTTTAGTCAATGATTGAACTGCGGTCAATAGTGCGGCAACCTGTCCTGCGGTCGCCGGAATGTCATCGGTCTTGACCGGAGAGGGAGGAGTTGGAACAGGAGAATGAGTAGGAGAGGCAGCTGGTGTGCGGTCGACAGGACGGTCGATGTTAATTGGCAGCTGAGAGCGGTCGACGTCAGCGACCGTGCTTCCTTTCTGAGTGGCAGCATCAGGACGGTCAAAAGTGGGGCTATCAACATTGATATCCCTGTCCTTCTCATCACTATCACCTTGTTCACTCCCAACAGCAACTTGTTTATCACCATCAATGTTATCACCTTCTTCACCACTTCCAACAACTTCAACTTTTGAACCACTAGAAACCTCATCTTCAGTTTCCTCACTATCTGATTCATCCCTTAGAGAGTAGACTTGTCGTGCAACCTTTTTCAATGTAGGAGCAACATCAACAACATCTGTAGTGGGAAGAGGAGGAGACCCAGTTGGTGTAAAGACCGGAGATGCAGCCACCTTTGCTTTCTTGACAACCTTGACCGGACTGAGGGAGTGAATTCGCTTTTTCTCCCCCTGAACTGTTGCGGTCGAAGGAGTCTTTGAGGATTTGAGAGATGGTGCGGCAAGGGACTTCAATGACGCGGTTGACTTGCGAGGAGGGGAAGTAGAGTAAGTAGACTTGGCGGTCGGTTCCCTGAACTTGATACCTGTAGCAACAGACGCTTTCTTTGCGGTAGGCTCAACAGCAATACCCTTGCCTTTTCCTTTGACCGGGGCGGCAGGAAGATATTCTTCTTCATCATCATCATCGTCTTCGTCACTTGCGGCAAACTGAGAAGACTTGAGTTTGGAGGGAGACTCATAGGGTTCATGAGGGTCTTTTGCAAGATAGACCTTGTAAAGTCTGGTTCCAAAACGAACACGAAAGTTTGCCTTCATGGTAGATCGGGTAAAAAGCTTGCTTTTTGAAATGGTAAGGAGAAGTTCACGATTTTTGGACATAAATTTTCGAAGCTCTTTTATGTGGGTCATGAGGAAGGTAAGGAAACGAGTGTGAGTACGGTACTTGATGGTTCCCTTTTCTTTGGCGTTATTGTATGCGGCAATGTTTGCAATCAAAGCATCGTAGATAATTTGACACCAGTCAATGTCTTTGCAAAGGTAGATTGCGGCAGAAAGAACCCATTGAGTGGTGTTGAGATTTGCTTGATTACCCGTCTTGCAATTGATGGAATGCCCGACCAGATGGCTAATATGGTACAGTACTTCATCAAATTCCTTCCTGGGTACCTTAGTGACATGATTGTGTCCCACCAACCGTTTAGCAAGAGCTTTCAATTCGTTGTCAGTGACGGTCGTTGAATAAGTAACACCAGCCCTTTTCTTGATCCCAAGAACCTCACTAATGTTGACGACATCCAAGGACATCTCAATCCCCTCAATTTCAGCATGGATAAATTTTACTATCTTGCCGGATGCACTTCGACCGGTCTCTTCTGTAGCGGTCGCAAAGAATTGATCGACGAGAGCAGGGACATGGAAGTCCTGATCAAAGGTAAAGAATGGTAGCAACCCCGTCTTGTCAAATCTCTTAATCAGATTTCTGCCAATTGCATCTTCTTTTAAATCTTCGAGGTCCATAAGAACGCCCGGTAAGAAGTGTTTAGTATTCTGAAAAAAAATGGAAAGTTAGAACAGCATAACAAATATGCGGTCACTTGCTAGATGTTGCGGCAAGTGACTAAAGGTAAGATCCAAGTTGAAATAGATGCGGCAAGAATACGCGGTAAGCATAACACGGTAAGTATGTAACAGCAAGCATAATAAAGGCAATTAGAAGTGATAACAATCATGCGGTAAGAATACCACGGTAATACATGCGGTCGACATCAAACTTGTTATATGGTCAACAACACGGTAAGAGAAATCTATGCGGTAATACACACGGTTGACAAACATAGCAAGCAAATGAATAATCAATGCGGTAAGTCACACGGTCGACACACTTAGCAAGCTAATGAATAGACAATGAACAATGCGGTAAGTCACACGGTCGACATACTTTGGGAAATATTTTTCAAAAACAATGAAACTTAAAAACGGAACAAAGAGGATCAAAACACACACAAACACTTTGTAGTGTGTGTACGCTTAGTGGAAAGGATCAAAAAGGGAAAAGTTCAAGAACACCAAGAACATCATCAAGAACACGATGAAGATACTGTAGCAAAATCCCAGAAATTACGAACATAGCTAAAAATTGAAAAAAAAAAAACAGGTACCCATATCCGAAAGATCCGATTAAGAGCAAATATACCATCAATTTCGTCAAATAAACAACCAATATGCACGAAATCGAAGAAAAACGAAATGGGGGGGCGAAATACGAAAAAACCCAGAGAAGTAATTTCGTCAAAAAATCATCAAATACTAATTATTTAAAAATTAAGCAACATATTGAGATGTAGAATGTTATCCCATAACAAGAATTAAGCAACATATAAGCATGGAAATCATCAAGATCAACAATGGGGAGAATATGAAAAGTTTTGAGAAACCCATTTAAAATAACAGATATTCGAAAATGTCATCAAAAATTGAGAGATTTAGGGACCGAAATCATACCATTCGAGATTGATAAGGTGAGGGATGGAGAGAGGATGATTTCTTGTGAGTTTTATCAACTCTAGCCATGAATTTATAGAGAGAGAGTCGGATATAGAGAGAGTTTAGAGAGAGAGTGTAGAGAGAGAGAGAGTTAGAGAGAGAGTGGAGCAGAGAAAGTGGAAATGGTTTAAGTGGAAAGGGGTATATAGGCGGTTATGGGGATGTGGAGAGGTGGAAAAGTGGGAAGTTAACTCTGTAAATCAGATAGGACAGAGAAAAGAGTCCTTTGTTTTCAAATGAGAGCCAATGACGGCGGAGCAAAAATATTATAATGATTTGAAATAAATAAAAGCGAGGGAATAATGAAAATTACCTTAATGCCCTTGATGTAAAGAAAATATCACTCCTAAATATCTCTAAGGTTAGAACACTTACCTGGAATCCATGCGTGCGGTAAGCAAAACTTTACCGTTTGTGCGGTCGATACACAATGCGGTCGATTACTAGCGGTCGACTTATATTGAGGTAGTGCTTTTAAAATATTAACACCTGGCATTGATCCGTGCGGTCAACAATTCATGCGGTAGGCATGAGTGATGACCAAAATACATATGAGGTTGCCACCAGGCGGTCGATGTAGTGCGGTAGGAAATAGCGGTAACCTATAAACTTGTGGTCGATATTTAAATGATATTAGCTTGATTCGGGCGGTCGACATAACGCGGTCGAATGAAGCAATGCGGTCGACATAATTGCTAGGTACCTACCTTTTTGAAGAAACTTGGAGAAACCAAAACATTAGTACAAAAATCATAAGGACAAGATATTTAGAGTTCTAGCATACCCATTTCTCCTCTGAGAAACCTAAACCTCTTGGAATCCAAAGCCTTGGTGAGAATGTCTGCAATTTGATTGTCAGTACTCACATACTCTAGATGAATGTTACCTTTTTCGACATGATCTTTGAGAAAATGGTATTTGATATCAATGTGTTTGGTCTTTGAATGCATCACAGGATTGTTGGACACAGCAATGGTAGATGTATTGTCACAATAAATTGGACAATTTTCTTCTTTGATTCCGTAGTCGACCAATTGTTGTTTCATCCAAAGCACTTGGCAGCAGCAGCTTCCAGCAGCTATATATTCAGCTTCTGTGGTAGATACGGAAACTGATGCTTGTTTCTTGCTAGCCCATGAAACGAGTCGATTTCCGAGGAAATGACAAGTTCCACTTGTGCTTTCCTGTCAATGGTACATGCTGCATAATCTGCATCTGAGTAACCTATAAGATTGAAATTTGAATCTTTGAATACCAAAGTCCAAGGTTAATAGTTTCCAGAATAAAAACGAATAATACGTTTTACAGCAATAAGATGTGCTTCTCGAGGATCCGCTTGATAGCGAGCACAGACACAAACACTAAACATGATATCGGGCCTACTAGCAGTTAAGTAGAGAAGAGAGCCAATCATACCTCGATACAAGGTTTGATCAACCTTTTTACCTTTTAAGTCTTTGTCGAGCTTATTGCCGGTAGCCATAGGAGTGTCGTATGCTTTTGCATTTTCAAGTCCAAATTTCTTGATAAGATCTTTTGTGTACTTTGCTTGGTTGAGGAAGATGCCTTCAGCACATTGTTTAATTTGTAGTCCAAGGAAGAATGTCAATTTCTCCCATCATGCTCATCTCAAATTTGCTTTTCATTAACTTTTCAAATCGCTTACACAACAATTCATTAGTAGAACCAAAAATAATATCATCGACGTAAATTTGAACAAGTAAAGTATGATCATGATATTTAGCAATGAATAGAGTTGTGTCGATCTTACCACGCTTAAAACCTTTTTCTAGAAGAAATTTGATAGAGTATCATACATGCTCGTGGAGCTTGTTTGAGTCCATACAAAGCCTTTTGAAGTTTGTAGACATGATGTGGAAATTTGGGATCTTCAAATCCGGGTGGTTGAGCGACATAGACGGTTTCTTGAAGTTCGCCGTTGAGAAATGCACTCTTCACATCCATTTGATAAAGCTTGAATTCTTGTAAGAGGCATAAGCTAAAAATATCCTTATAGCTTCAAGTCGTGCAACGGGGGCAAACGTTTCGTCGTAGTCAATGCCGTCTTCTTGTCTATATCCTTGTGCCAACCAACCTAGCTTTATTTCTTGTGATGCTTCCATTCTCATCCATCTTATTTCTAAACACCCACTTTGTACCAATCACTCTTGATCCTAGGTCTTGGAACTAGATTCCACACTTTACATCTTTCAAATTGGTTGAGCTCTTCTTGCATAGCAACAACCCAACTTGAGTCTTGGAGTGCTTCATCAACTTTCTTGGGTTCAACTTGAGATATGAATGCGGTAAGAGCATCATAATTGATCTTCTTGTTCGAACACCAGAATGTAGGTCACCAATGATATTTTGAATTGGGTGATCTCTGACCTCGCGCATTCATGTGGTAGGTCGGGTTGAGTGTTGATGGTTGTTGAAGATCTTCTAGTGGTACATCATTTGTGCCATCCCAATCATAGGTAAGTTGAGGGATTGGTTCTTCAAATTGATGGGTGTTTCAACTTCAGCTCCATTTGAGGTAGCAGCAGATGCGGTAGCTTCTGGTGCTTCATTTGAGGTAGGTGGAGGAGTAGTTGAGGTAGAAGGATTTCCTTGAGTTGATTGATTTGTGGTCGACTAGAACCTGTCTCATTAAGCTCAACAAAAATCATCAGCAACATTTGGAGCCATATGTGGCTCAAGGAGAGAATGTTCATCAAAAGTAACATGGACAGATTCAACTATCTTAAGAGTGGTTTTATTAAATACACGAAAAGCTTTTGAGGTGTTAGCATACCCAACAAATATACCTTCGTCGGCCTTAGGAGCAAATTTACCTCGATGTTCTTTACCGTTGTAGAGAATGTAACATTTGCAACCAAATATCTTGAAATAGGCAATGTTGGGGGTTCTTCTCTCCAAAGTTCATAAGGAGTCTTGTTGTAGGTCTTGTTAATGAGGGATCGATTTGAGTGAAGCAAGCTGTGTTGACTGCTTCAGCCCAAAAATATTGAGGTAGCTTCGATTCAGCAATCATCGTTTTTCCTGCCTCAATCAACGTTCTGTTCTTTCTTTCCACAACGCCATTCTGTTGTGGAACTCCAGCAGCTGAAAAGTTGTGGTCAATACCATGGTCGTCACAGTATTGAGCGACGCCGTTGTTTGAATTCTGTTCCGTTGTCGGATCGAACACTGACGACGTCGTCTTCTTTTTGGGTTTGGAGCTGTCTTAAGAGTGCGGTCAAAATGTCATAACAATCGTCTTTGGAGATCATCATTTCGACCCACGTATTATATCTTGAGTAATCGTCTACCACAACCATGTATATCTATTGCCTCCAAACTTGCGGTAGTGACAGGTCCAAATAAATCCATATGTAGCAGCTGCAAACATCTTGAAGTTGACGGAGTCGTCTTGCTGGAGAAAGACGATTTGGTTGTTTGCCTAGTTGACAAAGCTGAGCACTTTTCATCGTGGGGGTCAGCAACTTTGGGTAAACCACGAACCAAATTATCTCTACAAATCTTGGAGAGATACTTGAAGTTCAAGTGACTAAGTCGTTTATGCCAAAGCCAACTATTTTCGCTAACATTCTTTGCTACAAAACAGAGATAGAAGAAATACAAGTAGAATTGAAATCAACAATGTAAACAATTTTCTTACGAATCCCTTTGAGTAAAGTGACGCCGGAGTTGCCATCCTTGAAAGACAATGAGTTGAAGTTAAAGTGGCATTGCAATCCTTTGTCGCAAAATTGTGAGATTGAGAGAAGATGTGTTTAGACCGGTAACTAGAGAAACATCTTGGATGTTATTTTTCCTTTTCTGATGACTCCATAACCGATGGTCTTTCCTTGCTGTTGTCGCCAAAAGTAACTGCTGGACCTTTCATTAGGACACTTCCAAAAGGTTGATATCTCCAGTCATATGTACCTTGCCTTGAGCATCCAAGAGATACCATAAACTAGTAGTTTCATTGGAGTGGCCGGCCATTAGGCAGAGGACCTACAAAATAACATTTAAGATCGAGGTCCCTTTATTATTTTGGGTCTAAAGATTAGCAGCTTTTGACAACCCACACTTGCCTCACAGAAGGTGGTTTAAACCTTCTAGGATTGGGTGTGAATCTTAAAAGACATTCAGCAGCCTTATGACCATAATCATCACACACAGAACAATGGTGGAAGCCACCCAACTGAGGGTTAACAATTTCGTTGAAGTTTTAGCACAACATCATTTACTGGTATGGACGAGGTCGCTTTACAAAATTCATCCACTTGAACTTTGCCGTCTTACCACTGCCGCGGTCGTTGGTTTTCTTGCGGTAGCCAACTTCTTTAGATGCGGTCGACAGACCGTGCGGTAAGTGACTGCGGTAAGATGATTCAGCGACCTTGCTGGTGCTTGCTGCAGCAGCAGGTTCATCCATGGCAATACCTTCAACTTTGCCTTGCAGTTTGCTTCTTAGGATAGACATAATTGAACACTAGTTTCTTCTTTGGTTCTTGTCCTACACCCTTTGAAACATGATGTTAAGCCTTCACTCATCCAAAGTTTGCTGGGTAAATTTCTCATCTCTTTCACAACAAGATGCACATTTAAAGTTGTCACTAGTTTGGAATCCAAGCCTTCTTTATCACCACTAGACTTTTGGGATTCTAATATTTGTTCCATAGTGACACGAGAATTGGTCCACTCATTAGTGATCCGTTTGAGGTCATTTATTCAGCAACCAATTCATCGTTTTAACTTTAATATGACATTTTGTTCTTCTAAGAAA